>JAIUND010001900.1:0-28598 GCA_034699125.1 Gisinianus flammeolus | reverse complement strand
ATTCTCACTAGCAAAAATCTGGTAGTGATTCACTAGCAATAATTACCACTACCAAAAGTAATAATTATACAACATAGTTCCCCACTAATCATAATAACATTCAATAAAAATACAAAAAATTTCAATAGACTCCTGAAATTCTAGTTTTGACACTATAGTTTCACAACTTCTAAATTTCTCATGTCAAAAAGTTTAAAATTCATACAGCCAAAAAATGAACTCTGATAGTTTAGTAAATCATAAGTAAATACGTGCTTACAAATACAGATGAGATTATTATTTTTGATTATTGAGAAAGTAGCCAAATAAATAGGAGAGGTGTTCAAATTAAAAAAAAACTTGTACGTTATGCCTCTATATTTAAACTATAACCATACAGGTAAACAAATTTCAAAATCTTATAGGTACATTCAGTATTACAGAATTAGATTTATTTAAAATATGGCTAGTCGTTTTATTAATGGAACGGGAAAAACGGAATTCGGCGTAGTTAAAAATAAAAACATCTTTACCCCCTATAATTTCAGCGTCAATTCGCCTCGGGATTGTATCTGTACAAATTAAAATTGCATTTGAAGGTTTTCATTTATCATATTTTATCGGGAAAAAATACTAATCAAAACACAGGTTAACGTGCTAAATATAATCATAATAGCATGTCAAATTGCATATTGTCCAATAAATAATTGTATGTAGAATTTAAATATCCTGCTGTGAAAACAAACTCGGTCTCTAATTTCTAGCTAGTATGTAATAGGGACAATGAGAGTACGCAATACTTAATGTGAGAAACAAATACACGGCACTTGAATACACGAATCATTAACTACACATTTATAGCATAAGCAACAATACAATTTGAATTGTACCTACATTATGCCGGGAGAATGTTGGTATTTACGCAGTTTTTATACATCGTGTATGTGCAAAAACGGGGAAACCATAAAAATTAATAACTGAAAAACTGAAACATTTTCAAGTTGGGCTACGAAGTACGAACAGATTTCGTACTTGGAATTCATTATAATTCCTGCGAACACATTTTTAGTTTGATTACGCTTATTTATAAATCGATTTTCTGGACATTGAATAGTGTAAAAAATCTCTCGCATCTCTCATTAATTTTAATTCAAGACCATTTATACAGCCACTGTAAAACATCCGAAAGAACATTTTCCAATTGCATTTATGGCTCCATTTTATTTGATAACTAAGAATAATATAATATACAAACCTTGTGCTCCCAACATAGTTGCTTTGACAGTCGACAGTATTTTAAGTTGCGTTCCAATCGTTGGGATTCTCTCACAAACTTGCAACAGATTCTACAATGTTAAAGTAATAGAGCTATTCAAATAACCATCATCATCACTGAACTTTGAATTAGCAAAAAAGTAACACGACTTACAGTTCTCATTCGTTTATCCGTACAGTCTCGTGCAAGTTCTTTGGCCAGTCGAGTAACTTCCTCAGAGGACTCAGCAATTTCTTTGGCACAAGCAATTAAATCCTTTTTCGTACCACCCTCCCCTCGCACTAGCTGGGATAATCTTGCCATAAGAAGAGCCATTCGTTTCGCAGCAGCTACTATCTCATTATCCTTGCTAGACCATTGTCGAACTTCTTGATGAAGGCCATGAGCAGCCATCTAATCACCACATTATATTGTATTATATGTATACAAAAGTATTACAAGTATAGTCTCACTCCATCACGCAGTCACATGTCATGTCAGAAATCAAAATCCATTACGATTCCTCACACTCTGATTATTCTGAATCCTGAACACAAAATCATATGCCTCATTAAGTTCAACTTGAATTCGCGAGAATCTATAAACTCTTCAACTTGTACAACATTCTCCTAGTAGGTATTTACTCGATATTCTGCTGATACTATAACTCGAAAGTGTGTCTCTGAATTATATACTCTTTTAATGAACAAACTATAAGGAAATATTACAATTTTTTATGTATTTAGTAGCATATTAGGTATCCGTATAGCGCAGAATATATAGAAAATATAGACCAAAGTGAATGTAAATGGGAAATGTCATGCATGCGTAGACTTATTTTGCAAATGTGAATAAAATACCGATTGGTTACTGGTTACGATTCCGGGATTTTCTTTCTGTACTGTCGGACTAATGGAACAAGGACTAAGCAAATTTCTGTCGGAGTATTTCATCCGGGTGTCTGTAGGGGAGAGAGATCGTGAAAATCGTCCTATTGACCTACTAATCATGAATTCACAAATGTCTGTGATTTCTCAACTCTAACAAAGGTTGCAAAGGTCTGATGATGATAATTTGCATGAAGACTCTCCTCGCAACAACTTTGTTTGAATTATAATATTAATTCGAGAGGGAGAGAACAAAATGGAATGAAGTCAAATAGGTACGTATAGCCATTTCGAATGTTAGTACATAAATAATGAATGACATACACATGAAAGAAAAGGAACGTATGCATGACATGTAACTGGATGACTACATAGTACTTCTTCAAGTTATACCATAATAGGCTGATTGGGTTGAGGAGTATGCATGAACATGTCATCTTCGTCATCAGTTTCGGTTGGTGGTGGTGGTCGCGGTGGTGGTACATCACTTTTGGATAAAAATTCTCCTGGTGGTGGTGGTCGTTTTGGAGCTCGATCAGAGTTCAAATAGAGGCTGCTGACATCAGGAGGTGGGGGTAAATGTGGGGCAGATTCATGTGGTGTAACTGTAACAGCTTTTTTTACATTTCCCACGGCTTGGATAAGCTATGACGATGAAATGAAAAATATATTTTAATTATTTAAGTTTAATAACAATAATCACGGTAGAATCTTGTTGTTACTCTACACGAATGCATTAATTTGCTTCTCTTCCATTCCCTCATTCAAGTTTAAACTTACATCGGTATTATTCTCTCTCCAATTGGTTGCTGCACCATGATCATTAATTTTGACGGCAACGCCTTTGGCTGCTTGCACCATCGGAGGAACAGCTGTAATATTGATTTTTTTTTAATTTGTAATTTAAAACTCATGAATTTGTTACACACATATTGATACGGATATTATATATGCGTATTCCCAAAAAAGTTCAAATGAACGACTAACTTGATTGCAATTTATCTGCAGCAAACGAAACATCTCGAATAAATTTAGGATCTTCTGAATTGTCCGCTTCTTGACGTGCTACCATGAGTACTCGAGCAGCAAGACGAGCAATGGAAGAAGTGTTGTCCACCATTTTGGGGGGCTGCTGACCTCTAATGGCATCCTCACATAAAATGGTGTGCTTTTTAATGGCATCCTCTGTAATAAATACATCAACCATGTGTAATCGAAATTTAGGAATATGACGAAGAAACAAACGAAAGCGTATAAGTAGAGCTAACACATGTGTGAAATGACATGAACAAAGACGTACCAGACTGTGCAATAAAATGACTCGAGTCAATAGCTTCATCGCAAAGATTCCGAACTTTATTAATACTGTCCGCATATTGAGCTTTGAGGTTATCAAAGTGCTCATTCGCAGCTTGATTGTCCGGGTAAGCCATCCGAATTCGTCCAGCATTAATAAGCTGAGGTGTTAAATTCTCCACCTGAGCCGCACCAGATAATAAAGACTCTGCCAATTTCTTGTTATCCCCACAACCGCCAGCCGCGACCATCCGGGCAGTTTTTGCAGCTGCAAAAGTGTATTTAACATTTATCTTCTTTTTTTAAAATATGACTGGTCCATTATTATTAAGTTTTAATTTAATCCTAACCTCGTGTAGAGAATGCTTGAAGACCAGCAGCTTTGTCTACAAAATTTTGATCTCTTCCTGGAGTTCCTTCGGGAACAAGTACAGCTTCTGTAAATTGTCTTAGTGGAGTCACAGTATCCACAAAATCCTCTACAACTCGATTAATAACAGCACTTTGGATTTTATTTTTCAACTCGGCCAATTTATGAACAAGTTGTCCAGCAATGGCTTGTGCTTGAGGTGAATTCCCCTCACCTCGACGACACAAATCACTCAGTTGATGTAGCAGCGAGTCGACCTATAAAAAATTAAGGTCAAGCATGATGAACAGAATCATACAACTAGTTCCTTTCCTGTATATGAAAATATGAAAGACCAGTAACCAGTAGGTATTAAAATGAGATTATTGAAGCTTATTACCTCATCACTCAAATTCAATAATTCTGCTTTTTGTACTCCAGGTAAACCATCCGCCACTTTACGAGCTTCATCTACTATTAAAGAAATTGCCCTTTGACCGAGACCACGATCATCCGCACTGGGATTCGCTAACCACCTTCGTGCTTGTTCCAATCTTCCTGTAACTGTATGGGCGGGTTGGAGCATCCCAGACCTTTCAGCATTTGCTGGAAAATGACATGTACAATAATGTGATAGTATTAGTTTAAAATATACAAAAATTTGTCTGAACAATAATTTTATTATTAGATATACTGTGACATTCTTACCCACAGCTCTTAGTACCAATCCATTCAATTCATTCAATTTTTGTTCAATCCCTTTCGCTAAACTTTCCGCTTGTGGCGAATCTCCTTGACCACTTTGACGAAGTTCGCAAAGGCCATCAGTCATCGATGAAATATCACCACACATTTTTCGAATTGGATCTCGATCTTGAGGCAAACAACGATCTGCAACTTTCATCGCTTCTTCTAAAATTCCGCGTACGGATTTCTCTCCTACACCTCCCCGAAGTGCTCTCGGGTCCTAAATATAATACAAATCACATAAGCCCAAGTACACACAGGGAATAATAGGGATAAATAGAGTATATTGTGAAAACTTGACTCATCAGTCAATTAAACTCAATAAATATATTAAAGCCCACATATAAATGACTGTACTATTCTCACCCCGAGCCAATCGTGAGCGCCTTGCATCTTGCTATCAATTACAGTTAGGGCACGTTTCATTCCAGTCCTATAGAATCAAAAGGAACGGTTTCACAGAAACAGTTTAACATATATTGGAATGCATACTAATTAGTTAATAACTATAATAAAACATAATATTCAGGACTTACAAATTGTCAGCATCCCATTCATCCTCGTCGTATGTGGTCAACTGGAGTACTCGTATAATCTCGTTGATTTCATCCGTCATTCTTTGGGCCAAATAATCCCTATTTACTGCTGCTTCTTCCCCGCCTTTCCCACCTACGGCTTTTGAGATAACCAATAAATGTAAACATATGCATGAATATATAGTAGAAAAATGCATGCAAGTCCACGATGATCATTTGAAGGGATTCAAAAGTATCAGTAGTATGAACTTCTGTGCTTCATAATGTTTTATATTAGGTAAATAAATTATTAAATATATCAATTTATCGTCTTGTTGCTTTGAGTTTTAACCTTGTGAATTGATTTGAATGTATATTTTCATGCTGCAGATTAGAATGGGGGTAAGTGTTTTCACTTCTTCAAGACAACGAATTAAAATCTCCCGATGAACTTGATGTGTCAATTCCTGTTGGCGACCATCCACCTCCCTCGAAACCTATAACGCACAATTTAATTTCCCTTCAATAATAGTACATATACATATATGTATTTCCATCATTTCCTCGAGAAATATTTTATTTTCAATAAAAATTCGAAAAGATCTTAGACCTTTAAGACCTATAGATATTTCTTTATATTGCAGAAGCCAAAAAATTACATGTGGGATTTGAAGGAAATGGGAAAGATTCAACATTCTAATATATTTTTATGAATGTTTTGGTTTTTTCGGTTGGTTACATGTTTATTTATTGATTAGCAATCAAAATAGAGAAAGAGAAATCCCTCTCAAGAGAATCCTTTTTTGTAAACATAATGTAAGAAACTCAAAATCAATATATATATGTCAAAATAAATGTATTAACCTTTGAAAGGCACGGACTTAAATCCCTCACGAATCGTACCAAATCCTCTAGTGAGTCTACGACTTCCGCTACAGCCAAATAGTCCAAAACCCTTTTACATTCTCGTATAATTTTCCGTACTTCAGACTCATCAAAACATAAAAGGAGGGAAGATGTCCCCTGTAATATTCCTCTGGAGCCTTCAATTAGTTTTTTTCTTGCTGGTTGAGAAAATGGATCTAATTTTAACATGGCTGAGGCTTCCTCCAGTAATTTGGCAGCCAATTCTACTCTCTGTAGAGCAGCAGGCATATCTTGTCGTAGTATTGGATCATCCGAGCTCTGTATGGTCTCTTTTCCAACTCGGACTAAATTAGCAACTGCCCTACTCACGGCAAAAACGGGCTTTTCCAAATCCGGCATCGCATTCCCATCTTCGGCTTCTTCATGCAGTATCACCAGCCGAGAGACCTTTTCAACGAAGAAAAAAAAACACAAAATAAATGACTTGGTAAGTACTTTATCATCAATTATCAATTGTCCATTTCGCATCATTTGCTTCACAACTGTTTTACTCATTTTTCAAATAAAATAGTAATTACATCATTAGTCACTATACCTCGATTAACGCGAGTTCAATTTTGCCTACCTAAATCCATCACGATGATTTATTTATTTGACCTACTCTCTCATTCCCCTTCGATTTATACACATGCTTCATGTTCTACATCTACATATCTATGTATAGCATATAGCTTTCATCACTTATGTAGGTACATACATCTGAAATGCTTTCAATTTCAATCCATTTCAATTAGTTTTTATGCGTTTGCATTTGTTCAGTTTCTAACATAAACCGTCTTCAATGAGGATCCGAATTTCGAGTGACGTGTATTTATTTGGAACCTATTTGTGTACTCCACAATGCATACAATACTGACTACAGCTTGAGTAAAAGTATGCAGGTATACATACATGAAATAACGAAAGAAAGAAAGCAAGAAAGAAGAAGAGAAGAAGAAATAAATATATGTATGCAAATTACAAAAATACGTTTACAGAATGGTTTCTATGTGCAGAGTTTTTAAATTCCCACATACATATAAGAAACGGCAATCTATTCCATTTCAATAGAATCAAGATAGTGAGAGGGAGGAATAGAAATAGGAAGTTTTCTAGACAGAACAAGTCAAAGTATATGGAACAAACTAGAACCGAGAGGTATGTACATTGAAAATACAGTCTGTTTCTGTTTTTGGCTCCAACAACAACTCCATCAAGCCAGGGAAAAGGCTAAGCAAGTCCGCCTACACACTCACAAAATCTACAATCTAAATATGTGCCAATACATATATACATACAAACTCTTTACGTACAATTTTTTTTGGATATATCTCAGATTCCAAAACTCCCTATTAGTAAACAGTCTGCAAGACTCAATTCCCTCCACCGTGTACAATCTAGTGTAAAGTATAAACTAATCGTAAGAGAAACAGAAACCATTCATCCAGAGATTTCTTCATTCACTTCCTACTCTACAATCTATACATATGTAGATTCAAATACATGTATGGCATACATGTATATATGCATATATGCATATCTGTTTTTAAATATTTTGTTTTTCATTCCTCACAAAGTACAAGGTTTTGAAAAAAATGGGCCTTTTACTATTTGCTTCGGAATTGCAAAGTGAAATGATGTAAATATCCGAGAAAGAATTGCAATCAAAATTGAGTGCAATTTCTTGACTCTGATTTAGGATGGTTAAGGATAATCAGCTTATCTATCTAACAACTGGTCCCCACGGAGGTGTGGGCCACTAAACTTGTCTATATATCGTAGATTAATCTATGTATAATCTATCTCATCATGTATATATACATGATGGAAGTTGCTGAATTCTTTTGGACACGAGAAGTCTTCTACTGGAAATTGAAACTATACGGAAGTTTACAATGCAATTATAACCAAGCAAACAAATACAGAAAATGAAGTTAAAAATCCAATTTGAATTTCGAGTTGTTACATTTAAATACGCATAGACAGCATGCGTAGTATGCGTACATATTACGAATCGAGTTATTACTACAGAGCCTACTGTCTATATACACTGACGATATTTGAGCTTACAGATTCTTATTATTATTAATGTAAGTATTGATATGTTTGAAGTTTTAGTGACTATAACATGTTATGTTATAGACATCACGTACGTGATGTCCATGTTGATGGCATGTTGCCAATTCTTGATTAGGTTATGTAAAGAAAGATTACTTGGGTTTGCTTGTCATAAAATAAAAAGTAGGTGCCTATATATACAAGAGATTTCTTTTTGTATTAACGAGAGTATATAGATTGTACGAGATGCGTGCTAGAATGACAAGTGACAATCATAAGAGTCAGAAAGTAAGAACCACCTACAATAACAACCAAGTAAAAAAACATGTGTAGGTCCTTGTAACCTTATAATTATAATCGTGTAAATCCTATGATCCAAGAAGAAGTATTTACTTCCCCTCTAATCTAATGCAATCATATGTGCGCACATTAGGTTTCGTAACGAATATAAACTTTTTATGTATGTAAATATACATGTACACATGATGTCGTATATAATGTATGTACTATAATGAATATAATGATATTATAGTGCGGTAAGAAATACAAAACAAAATTTAATCGAGTCAATGATTCCAATATCAGTAATATCAATCTCAATCGTGACTTTAAAAAGGCAAGAGATCGTATTATTGTTTCACGAATCTATGCATGCATACTTGAATGTTGTATAGCATCAAGGTATTGAGTACACATAGTTGATATTACTTTAGTGCATTTATTAATTTTAAAATTCTAAATCGCGTTGTAGTATTTGTAGTATGCGTAACGAAATTTCTATTTTGGTACATGATCGGTATATGTAGACGACAATTATAGAGATTACAATTTCATTCGATATTTTATAATATCTTTCTTACTTTCATCTTTTCATGTCTGAAAATATGAATTTCTAGCCCTCATAAAACTTGGTAACGTTCTGCAACATAATAGTACCCATGCACCTTTATCCACGGCTATCAAATAATTCTACAGAAAACCTCTTTCGTGTCAATGCATCACTTAATACTATTACAGGTTGTCAATTGTCAACAAGAGTTTCTCGACGACGATGAAGACGTTTAATTTCGACGCATGCAGTCACTCTCACTCACTACGCTGACCGAGGATAAGTGAGGGAAGGGGAATAAAGCGGTTTTTTAATAATGTCTCAAGTTCTCAAGACTAATTAGCAATGAAAAGAAACCGTATACTAAAGATAAGATAGCGGCTTTCTTCTTTCACGTGAAATTTCAAAGTTTGAAAGTTATGAGCGTAGATGTCTGTCCAAATTAAATTCTTCTATCAACCCCCGAAAAAACGACGTTGAGTCTTTCTGGCTGTACTGACAATGAGTCTAATCTGCAAAGCAGAAAGTGTCTAAATTCTAAATATTTTATGCTGTATTTTAGGCTATGCTAAATGTAAGTACACACCTTTATCCATTATGTACCTATGTATATACTACATTTATCAATGATTACAAAATGAGCTCGGCTGGAGGGATACTAAAGGAGAAAAAGAGAATCAAAATAAACGGCAGGATTTATAACTTACTCTAATCTTTATGACTTCTTTTTCATTTCGTTTTCCATGCTTGGTAATGAGAAACAAAGGAGATGCGTATACATATTGCCTACTCAAACAAACCTGCACAGCTAAAATTTCCACAATGCTATGTCTATGTGTGTAAGTATGTACATATGTATGCATAATCTTTTAAAAAATCGTTCATAAAGTATACCATATTTTTAAGAAACACATGGAATGATGATTATAAATCATAGTATGTATATGCATAGTCTATACAGAACCATAGTCCTGGGCAGAATTCTGATACAGTTGCATTTTCATTATAGTGTGTATAGGGTTTATCCGAATTGTAGGTAGGTAGGTACTAGGTATATTACATTTTAACTTAAAGCCTACCAGGTTGTTGACTTTCAACATTGTTTAGTCTTTAGGGAATGTAGCAATACATACACACAGAAAGTAGCCAAGACGAAAAAAAGGAACCTAAAAAAAGTATAAAAGAAAATTTCCTTCGTACTGAAGTTCTCCTCAT
The DNA here is from genome assembly GCA_034699125.1 of Gisinianus flammeolus. NCBI lineage: Eukaryota > Metazoa > Arthropoda > Collembola > Symphypleona > Katiannidae > Gisinianus > Gisinianus flammeolus. The sequence goes on along the minus strand of JAIUND010001900.1, from coordinate 18,562 downwards.
GACCAAGGAGTCAGGACGGAACAGTCGCAGCCGCAAAATAAAAATAAAATACCCGTTAAAATTTTACAAGACATTACAGTGAGTGTGCTTAGCTCAAATTGAGTTGAAGCTCATTATTTTTTAAAACTCCTAGAGCTCTGTAGTGAACAGAGTGAATGTCTGTGTATTTCGTATACCCTTGAGGGATACTCAATAAAAGTCGTCTCAAACCTCCATAAATTTCTATAGCCCAATAAGGAGACGACGAGGAAACAAAAACAGAAGAACACTGACAGTGACTCACTCACTACTAGTAAATCTGAAGATTTGAAACGTTATAAATCCGCATCCGTTTCCGTGAAGGTGTAAACTTGCATGAAGTATATATATATGTGTAAAAAATGGTCGAAAATTCATATAGTAAGTATATACAAATATAACTATAAAACGTAAACAAATGCAGGTGTAAATCTGCAATCGTTGTCGTTGTCGGTACAGTTGGGATTTGTAAAAACAGTTTTAAGTATGATGCAGCTCCGTATATCATTCACATTTGTAATCTACACAAAAATTTAACATAGAATTCGATGAAGAATCTTCATTGAAGATTGTTCTCCTTGCTTGAGTGAAGGAGTGAAGAAACCTTTTATTGGAGTAAAATTTATTTTAGTTATGGAATTGCATGTCTACAGATATCTGAATGCATTAAGTAAAACGTCAAATGGTACACACATAACAGTTGATTGATAGCTTCAGGAAATGTACTAAATGTTAAAAGAAATCACACGTATCGTATCTACAATGCATTACATTACATATACGACACACGAGAACATCACGGGAGACCGGAACGAACCCATGCAAAAACCCGGGGACTAGAGAAAGAGATTCAGTATTCAAAGAAGATGACACACAGGAAGTAAAACGAAGCTTATTCTTTCCTTGTTTTTTTTGTTGTGCCTATATACTCTCTCTCTCTCTCTCTGTACATGGAGGGCCAGAGAATTTAAAAGCTCGACGAGAAAGGTGTGCATAGCAGTAGTAAGAAAAGTAGTAGTAGTACTTATTAAATAATACACATGTTTGTTGTAGATAGTAATGTGGTGCGAGGGAATCGTCTTGGTTTTTTAGGGTAGAAGAAGAAGAAGCGTCCGAAAATAGCAACCTCCCTCTACGCTCTTGAGAACATAGACAAGCGTCTTTGAAAATCTACTTGAAAATTTAACTCGAAAACATATAGTACAATATATTATAAATCTATTTTACTTAAAACGAGCTGTGTACAGTAAAACTACATAGGTATATACATAATATAAGTTATAGGTTCTAACTTTTGAGAAAAAGGGGGAAAATCCCCTCCAACTTTATACATTTTAACTTTGCCATTTTCCTTTTTTCTTCTTTCCCTCTTTCTACACTCTCTTTTAAGTCCCTGACTAACATTTCATTTTCTCTTCCGATATCCCTATTCAATCCTCATTACTTTTTTTCCTTTCCTCGTTCTCTCTCTCTCTCAACTCCACTCCTTCCAAACTTCCAACAACATTCACAACTTAGAATTTCACACAGTTGAACCTATACAGAAATTCTCTTCGGCAAAATTATTGCCATTCCATGAAGTAAGTTATTACGTAATCCCATCACTATTCAGCATCATCGCTATTGCTCAACATGAAAAAAGATGTACCGGAGCGACTAGGTACATACATTGAGAACAAGCCCTGGGTATGTATGTAATATGTATACATCATCATCTTAAAGTGTACACGCGCAATACACAAAGATGAATTGCTTTTTTTACTAATGTTATTTTTTTATATGTATACATCCGTCCGGAATCAGGACTCCTGATGGCATTCCACAATCACACCCACGAATGCTTTGTGAACAGTGAACATTATTTTACATTATTATAGAGTAATTAGTTATCTTGTTAGTTATGGTTTATTGTGATTTTCCCCCTATCGGCGTTATCTTCCGAGAATATGAAAGCAAAAGGTGTCATAAATCATAAAGTATTAATCATGAGTATATCTAAGTACATAGATATTTAAGAAGTGATTCCCTTTTTCGGTCCTTGAGGTATCAATATAAGTACTCGAATATACATACAATTTAGAGATGCTTGACAAGCACATTCTGTATTGTAACACCAACCAAAACAAAATACAAAGCGGTTGATTTTTTTCATTTTGAACTTCGAAGAATCCTCATTAAAAGCCGAAACGTGTAAACAGGAGGTATTGGCTTGATATTACAGGAATCATTTAGAGAATTCAGAGATGAGGAGAATTCGATACACGACATACATTAGAGGCTATTTATGTAAATGAAAAGGATGAATATTGCAGAAAATTGCAAGCAAATTTGAATGTTGTCATGATGTACAGGATACCAAATGATGCATGCAAATAAGTATATGTAAAAAGCCAGTTGATGAAACAGTAGCCCAATTTTTAATTTTGAACCTCGTCTTTTCTGATATGAATGATGCGATATAATACATTTATTTATTATATTCCTTGCAAATAAAAGGATGACGACTTGATCAATCATGAACCATGATTCATGAAAGCTAAGATTCTGTCATAGTGAGAAATTTGCAATGCAAATGTTATGGCATGCGTTTTGCCTATTGTTTAAAAATTAAAAATGAGCTCACACAGAGCGTCACGATCATCACTATATAAAATCCATGCATTCATGATTCATTCATGACTTTTCATACCCACGAACCAACGACGAAGACCACAACCGCAATTTCTCACTACTCTCGTTAATATTTAGTACTACAAATATGTATAAAACATAAAAGTATACACGCTTATCTATTTTATTCCAAGTTCTGTCTGACGGTTAGCCCTACAAATATATGCTTATTTTTTCAAGAACATATGTATGTATTTAAAACTTTTGCAAATACACATTAAGTATGTATGTACGATATAAGTTTGCAAAACAAAGCAAAAGTGGAAATTTAATTTTTTTAAAAAGAAATTGAAAATTTGCTAGTCGAATGATTCTTTAACTTTTTGGAATTTGAAATACCTATGTAGCTTGAATCTTTATTGGATTCACAACTCTCTTTTTTAACTTTTGCTCTTTTTCCTTTGGTTTTTTTGAAAAATTGTGCAGACTATATCTGTATAAAATATCTGTTTTTGTTTTTTACCTGTTGTGCTACAGGGTCCAAAATACTTTCAATCGTCTTAGTATGAAACACAGGCATTTTGATCTCCAATTAAAATGTAATACAATGTAAACTTTAGCTTTTGATTTTGGTAATCATACACAAATCTAAATAAATATGTACTTCACTAAATGAACAACAAACTTTTTCACTTTATCGTAAATCCAATCCACTTCACTGAGATTTGTAAACACCACAAAAATATAGGAACTTTTTTTTTAAAATTCTTCCAAAAAATTCATGGCTATATATGAAGGAAATTAACAAACGTGTAAATTAAACGAAATACACTATAAGAATATGAACTTGGTATTGCAATACAATCACTCTTGTACTTAATTATTAATGGCAATTATCATTATTGACAGGCAGTTAGTCTAAAGAGAAGACGAAAAAAAAAAACAAAAATATACACAAACACCAAAGTGAGCGACTGAACTCAACACCCAACTTCTCTCGTTGAGACTAACATGCCAACTATATCGCCAACGAATGAAAGCTTTGAAGGAAGGAGCTCCAAAGCTTTTTTTTCTCTTATTTTTTGCTGTGCTCCTCTGCTTGGCAAGTCATTGCCACACATTCTAATGCCAATATGCTTTTTATAATCTCTTTTTTAACTAATGATTTTTTATGCAACAGTATAAACAATGTTTATTAAACATACTGTAAATATAGCACAATTTCATGAAAAAAGAATCAATGATAATTAAATGTGATTTGGATCTCAATTTCGCCCCAAAACAGTTTTTAATTGTCAAATTTGACGAAGGAGATAAATATACAAAAACTTGTGTATGTTTAAGTAAATGGTGTAAATATGTAGAGTTTAACTTTTGTATTTAATATCTAATAATACATAATCTATAGATATACACACATTTATATATATTTAATATATTTGTGGAGAAATTAAAATTTTTGTTATAAAAACATTTCATGTACTAAATTGTAATAACTTATAATCATAATATGTGTACATACACGCAACTATAATGTATTTTTAATAACATTATGAAAAGGAAATCGCTCTTTCCCAACAACAAAAAAGAAGAAAGAAACAAAAAGGAATATCCCTCTCCTATTACCACATTTACATAAATAGATAAAAATCCTGTTTTTTTTCTGTGATATAACGTCTCTCCGCGTGACCATCGCTCCGTTTTATCCGCTAAGTTTTTGCTAATTCTAAGATGTTGTAGAAATTCTAGGATTGATTAGCAGTCAAATTTTTACCCTAATAGTTATCACCACCGTATAACGTCTCTATTTCTTTGCAAATGAAATTTTCATGGCATTGGTTGGTGTGATTTTGAAACCATTAAGTGCTTCCTTTGCTGAAGATGACTGAAGTTCGTTGTCGAATTCAACGAATGCAATATCGTGTCGACCAGGAACCAAACGAACTTCTTTGAATCCGGGAAATCTGTAATAATTCACGAAAGACAATTGTTTTGAGCATTTTATTCCGGATAGAAGATACTGATTGTTTATAAACGCATTACTACTCTAAAAGTTTTACATTTAAAAATAAAATAAAGAAACTTACTGGTTAAATAACATTTGCAACATAACTTCTGTTGTCTCCTCTGGCAAATTCGTGAGGAAGAGAATTTGATTTGGTGGTTGCTCACCCATTGGACCCATTTGAGAGAGACCCACTACAATAAAAATAAAAAGATTTGAACGATTGCAATAAGAATTTAGAAAACCACAATTGTATTTGTAGTTTAAACAAAATTGAAAATACTTACTATTTGATTGCATAGGCATTCCAAAACCGCCCATGACATTCGGGGCCATTTGGGGTTGTACTTGAGCTGGTGGAGGTTTCTGAAATGATGTAAATCCCAAACAAAAGTTAGAATAGTATCATATTTTAAGAATAATTCCCTCGGTTTGCAGACCACAAACTTGTTGTTACTATAATATACGGCATAATTTATACCCTATTATCTTTAGTCTTCTTCTTTTTCTTTGCATCATCCTTGGATTTTTTCGGTCTCTCGGTAAATGTTCCTTTCATTTTAGCTATTACATCTGAATCCGTTTTAGAATAATTTATTCTCTACACCAAAACAAAACAAATCATTCTCATATAAGTACATACATACTACTCACTTGAGAACAAAAAAGGTTAGAAATAAATAAATCAAGTCTATCGTCCATTGTATATACCATGGGTTTATCGTAAAATGGGAATCCTTGCATGGATCGAAGTGCATTTGTTGCACTATTAATTTCTTTGAAAATAACCCATGCTTGCCCTCGTAACCTCAGAGTTTTCAAAGCAACGATATCCACAATTGCTCCAAACTAAAACAATAGGAACAAAGTATGATACTTACAACATAAAAGAAGATAATTTTATATGCTGAAATTGTAGTAGTATATACATATATACAGTAGTAAACACGCTAGAATTTCTGGCGGCTATAAGAAACCTTACTTACCTGGGAAAAAATTGCATATAGGGATTTCTTTAATTCTGTCAACAAAACAAATAGTACATTGGTTAGCAACTTTTTAATTTATAACAACTTGTTATTAACAAGAATGGAATTTGAGTTTGAACAATTAAATGAATAATATTAAACTCATACCTTCTTTTTTAATTTTTTCATTAAGATTATTGATGTAGATGGTATGATTTGGACGAATATCCAGCGTGACCGGTGGTTGATTTTGCATCTTTTCCAATTATCTGTGCAAAAAAATTGATTATTACTATCATAACTTTTGTCAAACGACAACAAAGGTTTAATTAATAATCTATACTATTTTGATTTCAAAACAATTTTAAAACTTTTGGATTGCAAGAAAAATTGACAAGTGTACATATTTGATACAATGATTAAGTTACAAGCTCAAACCATTGGAGTCAAACTTACCGAATTATTGGGAGAAAGAGGAAAACAAACAGTCACGAGAAATTACGAATGTTTTTTTCGTTTTTTAAATGAAAATCTATTTAAATTTCTACCACTTTCACTATTATTTTTTGATAATTTTTTTGACCGGCGTCTAATTTATAATTTGCCTCTCTCAACTCCTTCTCGGAATTCCTTTTATTCATCAGGGATGGCATTCGATGGCTGTGTCGTTTGGACGCAGTGGCTTTGAAAAAATATATTTACTTACATTCAAATAAACCTCATTTAAAAAAACTAACATTATTTATTACTTAAATAAAACCTCAATTAAATAGTATAATTTCTAGTGTACAGTTTTGTTGGACCTCGTGATGGACATTTGGCACATCTTCGGTTTCATCTGCTAATACAACTGTTTAGTATGCACTATATTTAATATGTAAATTGAATTTTACAGACTGTGGATATCTCTATCTCTAGTATAGAGAATAGAGTCTCATGCTCACATAAGTACATTATTATTATGTATCACTAGTTATTTTAACATACCCAGAGTTAATTATATATTTGTTATTAAAAATAAGTCTAGAATCTCTCGTCGATTGGTGTATATCATATATAAATACATAGATACCCACAATAAGTAACTATATATATATCGGCTATATTCGTCTGCTACTGTGTCTTTGTCTAATGTCTATACAGTTATCTATAATACACAAGATTCTAATTGTCAAAACCGTCATCATCACTATAAAATTCGATATAATTACTATATATACGTAAATATTTTTATTTTTATTAGGAAAGGTTAAAATAAATAATACTAGTGTAAAATTTTGAAATGGTAAGTAAATTATATTTGTATACGGCTTACATTTTTTGATATTTACTAAATATTATTTATGTAGTTTGATTATGAATCATTGTCGTAGGGAGTTGCAGGTTGTAATTATTGTATGAGTACATACGTATGATAGTAACATCGTGTATAGTTAGTGTATAGTATTTAATTTAACAACATTATAACTGTAGTTCAATGTTTTTTATTTGACAGAATTTTTTCGGGTTTGGTCCAAGTGCGGAAGTAGACATTGTTCTTGATGGCCAAGAAGGGAGAAAAACTGCAGAAATTAAAACTGAAGAAGGAAGGAAGGAGAGACACCTCCTTTATTATGATGGAGAGTCTGTGTCAGGAAAGGCAAGTGAATGAATCTGCTATTTATACGAATTACGAAGTATAAAACTTGCATGTCATATTAATGTCATATTAGTGTTAACAAAATATCTCATGTTTTCTAAAATTATACTTACTTACAATACAAATGCTTGTATAGGTTAATATTCAACTGAGAAAACCAGGATCTCGTTTGGATCATTTTGGAATAAAAGTTGAACTCATCGGTCAAATCGAGCTTTATTATGACAGAGGCAATCATCATGATTTTTTGTCGCTCGTCAAAGAATTGGCTCGGGTATGTAATATGAATACTTAATATGGTTGTAATTTTATATTTGTATGCAATTTAATAAGTTTGTTCCATCCCTTTCCAGCCAGGTGATCTTTTTCAACACACGACATACAGTACGTAATCAAACCATAATGTAATACACTATATGTTTTGAAAAGTGTACGTTTTGTAATTTGTGTGTAATAATGCAATCTTTATTATGATTTAGATTTTGAATTTGTTAATGTGGAAAAACCCTACGAGTCGTATACTGGAGCAAACGTAAAATTGAGGTATAGGCATTTAATAAAAATCTTCCATACCCATAGACCATAAATGATATAACAACGTATACATATATTGAATATTGAATATTGATATATTTATGCTGAAATATTGTACATTGTATAGGTATTTCTTGAGAGTGACAATAGTAAGAAGACTATCGGATTTTGTGAAGGAGAAGGAAATAGTAGTCCACACACTCTCGTCGTACCCAGAAATGAATAGCAGCATTAAGATGGAAGTGGGAATTGAAGATTGTCTCCATATTGAATTCGAATACAATAAATCCAAGTATCATCTTAAAGGTGAGTAGAAGTTGAAAATGCAATACAACTTGTATGGCATAATAAAAATTTGTATTAATAAGATGGTACTCGATAGGAACTTTTGTTCCAAACAGACTTTGAGATTTATTGATGGACATACGTTTTGATGATGCTAACACAATGATTTATTGCTATACTTCTTCTTTTTTTCAGATGTTATTGTGGGCAAAATTTATTTTCTTCTTGTCAGAATTAAAATCAAGCACATGGAAATTGCCATAATTAAACGTGAAACTACAGGCAGTGGTAAGTGTGTACAAAATATTGATTTGTATTCATCTTTAAATATGATTTATGTGTTTAAAAATTATGTACCATAATCTAAACAAGTACCTAATAAAATGATTTTATGTATAATTACAGGTCCAAATACATTTAATGAAAATGAGACAATAGCTAAATATGAAATCATGGATGGGGCACCTGTACGAGGAGAAAGCATTCCGATTCGAGTCTTTTTGGCTGGCTATGAATTAACACCAACTATGAAAGATATAAATAAAAAGTTTTCTGTTCGTTACTATCTTAATCTCGTTCTTGTTGATGAAGAAGATCGTCGGTACTTCAAACAACAGGTATGTGCATGACAAACGATATATTTTTATTATATTTTATTTCATATGTGGGCATATGTTTATTGCAACGTGTTTTTATTAATTTTTATCTACCTACGCCAAAAAATAATTCATTTTGTATTTATCAATTCCTTTAGGAAATTGTACTATGGAGAAAAGGTGACAAGACTCGGAAACCATTCCAAGCTGCACTTCAACAGCAGTATCGCCAAATGCAAAATCCCAATGCTCCTATGACAAGTAGTGATCAATCAATATCTGGTGGGAATGGAGATGGCGGTGGGAAATCTACTAAAACTTTGCTCCGTGAAGATGATGGACAACAACATGATGTTGAGGACTTGAACAATGAAGAAGATAATAATGACTCCAATAACGATGATATTGGGAGTACAGGGCAGGGGGATGCCAATGTAATTATTGTTAATGCGGAGCAACCGACACCTGATAAAGAATTTCAAACAGTCATCAATAGTGCGAACAATAAGTCAAATCTTGAAAAATCAAAAATTGACTCACCTGATAGTCCTGACGATTCAGCATCGTCAGTACTTCCTCCTTCTCCTCATTCGAGTCAACCAAGTAGTCATAATGAATCCGCTGCGACAGTCAAGGCAAAAGACGGACCAGAACAAGAGACAACAGAAAATAATGCCAAAGCAACATCTGGAGGTGAAATGATAGCGGATGATGAAAATCAAGAGAATGAAACTCCCAGTGTAAACATTGAAGACTCAAATGAATCTGAGACTGGATCTCCGGAAATTCCTTCATCTAATAACTGAAAATATTATGTATGTAAATAAATTGGTAAAATGAGAATTTTCAAATTCAGCTCTAATACATATACGATATATATATACCTTCATAATACATAATATACTTACTACTTACTATATATAGTAAACTTACAAAATATGAAAGATGAAAAAATAAACCTATATACTATTAAACTTTAATGTATATAAAAAATTAAATAAGATACAGATACTATAGTCTACAGTAATATATATATATATGTACATATTATATTCTATGGAAGGTCGACGTCGTATATACCGTTATGTTAGGTTAGGTTACTCCTGTTTAATTAGGTTACTTTAAGCTATACATTGAAATAATACTTAAATACGTAGTATATCGAACATCTCCTTTTGCCTTAAAATGTTTTTATAAACTAATAAGGGAAAAATCATACTGGTTCTTCAGAAATTAAAATACTTTCAGTTCCATTTCATCTATAGTTATTAGATTATTGTACCTAATAAATCAAGTAATAATGAAGTACAGCCATGGTTTAGGTTAGTTTGAAATTTAACAGATTATTTATCTGTAGCTGATGTAGTTATATTGTTAATGTTTGTTATTGAATATTTACGTTGTATTTATTTTGTATGCAACTTTTACTGTTTTGTTTTTCGTAGTAATTTTATGGACCATGTGTATTTATGTTGTTTTTGTTTTGCTTTGAACGCTCATGTTTAAAATATACATAGTAATAGCAAAATATAATTCTTTCTTCTTCTTTTCATTGAAGAAACAAAAAAAAGTGAACAAAGTTATAACCGAAGCCAGAATGTCAATCAGTTTGTTATTTATGTAATTTGTTAGTTTGCGTGTTAGGAATAATATTCCTAATACGTATTATGTATTTATGTAACTCATTTCACACAATCTATAGGAATGGAACTTGAACATTTGAGTAATAAATAAGTGTGCCAGCAGTATAACTTTTTGTGAACGTTTTTAAAAAGATATGTATATAATATTAATATATATATTAAATATTGGTTTAACATTTAATTTTACATGAGGGAACTGCAAAAATGGCATACATAAATAAATTGCATACCTATATCTACATGGAATAAACTCCGCAATCATAAATATATTATAGCAATAAGATGATAAAAACGAGAAGGAAAATGTGTAAATGTAATTCAAGAGTTACACAATTATGTTACAATTAAGAAATTTCAGCAAGAAATCTTTATTACTATATGAATTAATATTTATTTGATACACATTGTTACTTTTATATCTACATTACTTTTCCATGAAATTACTAACAATAGCTGTAATATGAGCACAAAGTTCTCAAAGTTGACGACTTTCAGAAAGATTCAATAATAATAATGACTAAACGACGCTGACGTTTTTTCTAAAATGAATTAGTAATGATTGCTGTTGTGGTTATTTTCTTTTTAGTCCATACCAATATTTTTGAACTTGGTTGTAAATGGTAACAGCTCGGGGACAGGGAAATTTTCGTCAAACTTCCTGTCGTTATCAAATTTCTTTCCCAAAATGGAATCTTTGAATCCACGGTCACTGTAGTCCCTTGGAGAGTCCTTCACGTATCCATCTGGATAGTTAGCATCACCTGGAAAAGTCGCAGGTCGAGACGCAATCATTCTCCAGCCCTGCTTTGTAGTCCAATCCTTAAAAACAACGACCACAGGAAAAGGCATATGTATAATATATAAGCTTTCACAAAAGATGTATATACTGCTTAAGTATATGCATATATTTATATAAGTAATTCAAAACAATATTTTACAACTTTATTATTTATATTATTATAAGTGTCAATGTACTTGGCGATTGTATTTAAGATGGTAGAACATCACGTAAGTAATGCTTGTAAAGAACAAGAATTTTCCAATGTAATATCGTGCAACTTTCGCCCGATACGTTCCCTGTATAAAAGAAAGAACAAGAATTATAACTTAAATATAAAAAGAGAAAAGAGTCAATTTGACATTTTTTTACAAAAAAAAACAATCTTTCTTTCAACACTAAACTACAAACAATTAAACAAAGCTAAAGGTTTTGTCAATTACTGCTAATCAATAATATACACATAATTAATGTTGGCATTGAATTTGATTTTGTTTTTACAAATCGTGGTTCCATTGTGTCGAAAATCAAACGGTCCAAAGGCCATTTATACGCTCTTCTGATGGGATTAAGAAGTGCTGCGGTTTGCGTGTCAATAAGTATAGGCTCTCTTGGAGACAAACGCTGATCCGATAGCCATTGTTTTCTCCAGGCCCTTTCCTCATCGTTCATACCAGCAAGTCGTTCTTTGTCCTTGGCCATCCGTCCCTCGATACTCATGGGCTTTGTACCCCATGAAGCCGATTTTACATATTGGACGTTCTCGTCTTCATCCCCTACTTCCTTACTTTGTTTCGTCATTTTAATTCAAAATTATTGTTCAACTAACTAACTTTTTTTGACCCAGAACAACACTGGCCAGCACAGATTCACAGTTTCACAGATTCCAATTTTTTTTTTTGAATCTCCAATTTTTGCAGAATTGCGCCTTTTGAGTGAGACCCAAATTTGAATGAGTGAAAAAAATATTGAAAAATATTGAAATTGAAATATTGAAACAGGGTTTTTAGAATTAACTTTACTGTATCAACAAATATAGATTAGTATATAGTTGAAAGGATTTAAAGAAAACATGACAAGCAAGACGACTCTGAAAAGTATGAAAGGTGTAGGGCAAGTCCTTAAAAAGGTAAAACATTGAATTACAAGAAACAAATTAAAGAGTATACTTAAGTAAATAAACAATGTTTGCGAATCGCAAATTGCGATATTTATTTCGAGTTAGTACAATTTTAAACTGGTAAATTGGTACTCGTAACGAGTAACTCGTTTGATGAATTGCTTTCAATACATACATATGAATTGTATTATTATAATTATACTTTAGACCACTGGATTGACCGGGATGGATGTGTGTAAAAATCCCCATCATGTTCTTGGTGTGTTTTATGGCAAGATTTTGCGAACATTATTGCAAATGCCCGAAGACGCTGCTTATCGGAAATATACTGAAGTGATCGTGAAAGAACGAGCTAATCTTGTTGAGACGGTACGATATCGAATATTTCGTATTGGATAAAAATAAGTAATGTTCCATTTGTGAGTTATTGCATAATGAAAAATTATTGAATTTTATATAGACTCCTGACATTTTGGAATTAGAGCAGAAGATTGGATCCGGTCAGATTGAAGAAGTTCTTATTCAGGCTGAAAACGAAGTGCTATTAAGTCGGAAAATGTTGGAGTGGAAAGCCTGGGAACCTCTTTTACGTGAACCACCACCAAACCAATGGAAATGGCCCATTTAAATCATATACTTAGAAAAATATTTAATAATACTATTATTACTCTATAATAATAGTTTCATTAATAGTTCGTTCGTAGCATCCAGTATGTAAGTACATATTGTAACTTAAAATTCAGTACGAGTGTTAATGTCCATAGATAGTTGTTCGCTCAAGTTTTAAATCCATGAGCATCATTAGTAACGATTCATTACAACTATAATTAAAATATAGTAGCAAATGTGAAGTATACGCATACTTTCAGGCACTAACTTTACATATGTATATACACACACTTTCGACAAGTTTTTGTTGTAATACAAATTACTAATTAAATGCAGTCAACATTGATGAGACTCAATCTACTCAGCAAACTATCCTTATGAATTCATACTAATTGCTCACATATTTATTTACTTTTGTTATAAGTATTAAAGGTACATATTGGCAAACAGTGTTGGAAATTTGACTTACCACTCCACTACCACTACTATATGTATTTATATTTACATGTGTTTAAACGGGAGAAAAGTAGTGGTAGTGGTTACCACTATACCACTACTCCTATACGTATATAATGTAATGTTAAAGTAGTGGAGTGGTTCCAACACTGTTGGCAAATGACGTTAGGTTAACTAACTAACCTGGATTTATTTTTACCCATAATCTTATTTGTTATTTCCTTATGTTTAGCCTTTTAACTAATTCTTTGATATGCACATTAGTTGTATGGGTTTCAATTAAGTAAATGCTGAACGTGTGCATGATGCACTTAAAAAAGCTCTCATATCTTCATTGAGGATTTATAGAGATATACATAGTACTGATTTACCCCAATGCACTTCACATGAAATTTCAAGGACAAAAAATTTCAGCGCAATGTATGTATACATAATATAAGCACTAATAGCACTTTTAAAAGGTATAGAAGTTTAATTCATTTAGATTTTACAAATATATTAAGTACATTTCATACTCCTACTTGAACATTTGAGTGGTCGGTACATACTCGATTTGATTGGTTAGTCAAGCAAGCACGGAGTTAAAATTCATTTTAACTCCGTGCAAGCAAGTGTACTGTCATATAGTACAGTATTATTCACGAGAAACTTTGCACTTTGTATGCTGGCAGCATAGAAAGTGCAAAGTTTCTCGTGAATAATACTGTACATCTCATTTACATTTAGCATGAGAATACTCTGATGAATCTCAATTGATCTGTCTTCCACCAACTGAAAAGGTCAAAAAAAAAATCATCATATATATATATATACTACGAACCAACTGAACCAAATACAAAAAAGTCGAAAGTGTGTCCATTCAGTCCGCATACTTCATATATACTTCAATCATCTACTCTGCACACATTCTGAGGCAATACATTTTAATTTGTGATCGAATCATTGGCAACACATATATATTTACTAATTTGCTGGAAAAGCACGTAACTTACGTGACGTAAGTATATATGTATATACAGCCATTTTGCTTTAGTTTTTTCTGACACAAATCACAATAATATATAATAATTAAATTATTACTATATATATTTATTAATTGAATCTATATATTTCAAAGGCAAACGTTTATTTTGAATTCATCTGATTCATATATATATATTATATAGGTATATATATTTGCAATGGGAGACACAGAAATTACTTCAACATTATCAAAACTTAAGCTGGTACCATCAACAATTGCAGATATAACACCGGCATGGCTAGGAAATGTACTATCAAAGGAAATAAGTCCAAGTAATTTTGTCGTCACAGGAAATGTTCACGGTGGTACAGGATTTTTAAGCGAAATGCTCCGAATTTCCTGTGAAACAGTAGGAAGGAAAGACGAAGCAAAAGGAGATGATAAAAACAAGGGTGTCCAATTAAATTTAGTAATTAAATTACTACCTGATGGTAGCCTGTCTGAAGATGCAGCTGCTGCTCGTGGTATCATGATTAGTGAAAACTTGGATAATACAGAAGTGAGTCATGACTCATGCGGTTGATATTCAAATTATTTGTGCCTATTTATGTTCATATGTAATTAATAATTGATTAGATTGACAAGTTATTTATAAATTGCGAATATTTTATATGCAGATTAAATTCTACACGGTAACTCTTCCGGATTTAGTGGCTGAAGTTCCGGAAATTCAAAAGTACATTTGCCCATTCCATATTGGACATATTGAACAGAGTCCTCGAAGTTCCGTCATTATTTTGGAAGATTTGAAGCCACTTGGATATCGTACGATTTCTTTTGCTGAGGAAATCTCGATGGCTCAGTTGGACGATGGAATTAGATTTATGGCTAAATTTCATTTTGCATCAGACATGGTGGAGTACAAAAAGAAAATTCCATTGAACAAATTGTATTCTTTTCTTCAATATGAATCAAGTGAAGTACCCAACTCTGTTTTGCACTCCGCCTGTTTGGACGGTCTTGTGAATTTGGATAAATTTTTTGAACAACAGAATTGTTCACAAGAGATGAGAGATGCGTACGCCAGAATCGTCCCACTAAGGAACAAACTCATTCCAATCATCTTCAAAGCTCAAAAAGCCTATCCTACTTTACGCCATGGGGATCTATGGTCAAATAATATTTTATTTAATCAAGATGATACGAAAGAAATGATTGCAATCGACTGGCAGCTTTTGGGATATGGTGATGCTTATGGAGATGTTGGGATCCTCATGCTGTCTAGTCTTCCAAAATCTCAACTCAATCGGGAAAATGTAGATAGACTACTCAAGTTTTATTTTGATACTTACAGTAGTTACTGTCAAGGACGAGGATTAGGGGAAATTCTAATCAAGAGAAATTTTGAGCAAGTTTCAAAATTTTTCTATACATATGCCCTTGGATTCTGTTTATTTTGGTTTTCTTTTGCTCAGTACCCCTTTTCTGGAGATTATCCACGCCTTATTAGGATCTATGAATTTCTGTACAAAGACGCTGATTTAATTACGTTTCTAGAGACCCTTTAAACTTATTAAGCCGCAGTATGTCTCTATTCATAATAGCTTTAAATTAATACGTAATACGTTTACTTGTTGGAATAGATGTCATAATAGTATGGTTTATATACACGGGATGGTTTTATATAGGTAATACGCATTAAAATATATTCCAACTTTACATACAAGTTAAAGAAAATATGAAATGGTATAATAGGGTTTCAATTTTGTAATTTCTGATTCCTTTACGAAAACCCTGTGTGCTAAAGTGCCTTAATTCCATCAATTTTTATGAACGATCGTATGTATTTAGAGCGTATGTATTTTAATAAAGTAGCCATATTATGTTATAAGCTTTAAATTTTGGTCATGTACGCATGATATCCAGAGATCGAATTATGACTGTGATTGATACAATTAACGTGATACGACGCACATTTTTGTCAAGTAAGAAATAATAAATTTGATTACCTAAAACGTAAATGTGGGCTTTTCTTTCTCATTTTATTATGCACTGATTTTTCAAAAAATAGGCATGAATATAGCATAAAGGTACATACGTGCACGCTCAGTTCTTTTAAATTTTGACTCGTTTATAAAACTTACTAAATCTTTTAAGTTGAAGTTTCCAAACGGGTTCAAGATACATTATCAGTGATGATTTACCACGTACGTATATATCAGCACACCTGTACAATAACTCGACGATTTCATACATGTTTAAATAGTCTACAATTAAATGTTTTTAAATATCACATAAATATTTCATATACAAGTAATATTATTATACACACTTTATACTAATTATAGTCTAATAATTTTATCTCTATTAAGATTTTAGTAAACGAGTAAATGTATAAACGGTAAAAGAAATCAGTTTGATAAAATGATAATAATAATCATGGAAAATGGATAAGATTGAACAATCTTAACGACCCAAAAGCAGATCATCCTGAGGAGTAGATAGACGTTTTGTAAACAAATATATAATAGCAATAATAATAATTACAAAAGGGATTCCCAAACCAACTGCTAAAGTCAAAATAACCAAAAGTGAAATGCTATCCGGGGGCGGAGGACCAAAGCCAGTCATATAAGTCCAAGAAATGTGTGGAGTTTTATTATAGAAACCATCACCTTGACTGCCAAAAGATATATTTGCAGATTGAACAATGAGAGTGCTAATATTATTCCCGTAGTAGCTCCATAAAAGCGTTTTCTCTAATTTACCTGGACTCTCATCTTGCATTGGATAAATGTGAACGTCAATCGAGTCTGTAATATCTCGAACAGTACCCGTGTAGCTAATGGGTTTCCATTCCAAATAACTTTGATCGTACGTATTTATGATTGGAGTTCTAAGACTATACATTTCAAAAACACCAGGTGCATGTTCATCATCCAACTCTTTTGTTTTTTGAATAATCATATCATCGTCCTTGCTGCTATTCTCACTTAGCTTCGGTAATTGTTGAACAAAGAGGTAGCCAAGTCCAATGCGACTCGTTGGTGTAAAAACACCATCCATTTGAACTTGATTCAGTGAAATGTCAACTTGAGAAGAGTTTCCATTGTGTCGCATATACGGTAAAATGTCACTGTAACCATCTGTATTCCGGACTTTAACCTGAATCATACCATCAAACAATATTAAAATATTAACAATGTTAATTTAACATGTATATTTTGAAGAAATGTTTATATGCATCCTGGAATCCTCTGAAGTTTTAGGTATTTTTTTTTACATGATATATTGTATAGTATATATACACTCACAGTAATTTTGATATATCCATCTGAACCTCCAAAAGATTCTTTGTCATATTCTCTGGCAACATGGCTAAATTTAATGACATCAGATCGATTTACAAAATCTTCCTTTTCAAAACTCCACAAAAACTTTTTGGTATCAAAAGCAGTCACATTGTCTTGATTCACTTTGTCCAGTTCGACTTTATCATGTGGATCATCAAAGCTCCAAATCTGAGTTCAAGAACAGATCAACATATGTATACATATTATACAGTGTATACTGTTCTGTTGACATAATATAATATGGTACAAATTACATAAGCTCTTACTTTGGTTAAACTAGTTCCAAAAGTGTACAACACGTTGGGTGGGTCAAATGCCACAGTTGGAGTTTTCCCCATGACAAAATTTAACCAGTCAACAGTTAAACTTGTGTTCAGATCCGTTCGGGCCAATAATAATGTTGGACATCCAAAGAAATTCCAAATGAAATGTAAAGAATCTGACGAACTATCCGAGCGAACATGAATTAAACTCACGTTTCGACACATGTCCATTATGGAACATCCAGGATTTATTACCACACTCAACTGCAACACACAATTATTAATATAATGATTACATTCATGTATAATATTCATCGTGGTCAACAAACATGTAATAATAAATGAAACCATTTGCATATACCTTTCTCTCGACGGATGACGGTTTCGTCGCTTCATCTGAGGTTAAAATGTTATGCGGTAAAAAAGCTAGGACACTTACAATTAATTTGACACATTGTTGCTGATGATAATACATTTTGTTCTATATTTTACTATGATTGCTCCTTATTCAGAAAACTTAACTACTTATAGACTATATCACCAATTCTCGTATAGTCAATCAAAACATAATATATATATAGGTTTTAATTCAGTAAATAATTAAGATTTTAGAACTAAAATCCAACGAGATTTCCTTTCCGTTCCATAGCTGGGAACGTGACAACCGTGATCACGTAATTTCTTGGTGCAATCACGCATTGTCACGTAATTTTTGGACTCC
>JAIUND010001899.1:0-28604 GCA_034699125.1 Gisinianus flammeolus | reverse complement strand
TGAATTTTCATTTTCGTATCCAAAAATCAAGGGCATCATCGACTCGACGCGCGTTCTCGCCGAAAACAAAAGTCTCATGAATAAATAAACGGACTGTATGTGTTGCATTGCGATGAAAATACAATTCCCACCACCACATTCCTCATTTAATTGAATTGCATCAGTTTTCCGGAATTATTTGAGTGTTTGTATGAGAAATCTCATTGTCAGTTGAATATGCATAGTTTGTCGTGCCGTTCTCGCAGTGTAATTGTAATTCAAATGCAAATGAGATTTTATGACTCAAAAACTTCCAAAAATATGACAAACATACACATCTCAATCTACTAACTACTAGAAAACGTTAATTTTAACATAATATCGAGGAATGTTGGAATTGTTTAGTTATTAAAAAATGTTTTGCACGCTTGTGGCTCGTGCAAAAATACTGAGTGGAAACATTTCCGGCAATGTTTCCACACTGTAAATGTTTTGCGATGCGAAATAATCATGACGGAAATATTTAATTCATTTGTGTACTGGACAAATAAAAAATAATCGGCACACGTCGACTAATTAAGAATAACTAATTTTCATCGCCTCTCTTGCCTTCCAAATCCAATTGACGAAAGATACGATTCAACCCCGGGATTTTGATTTCCTCCTCAGATTCCCGTGCACCCCGAACGTTCAAAGCCCAGTGGAACTGGAATTGAAAGCGACTCTGTTCACTTTGTGTTATTTCCATGCTGTGGTGGCGGAACGAAGGGAATTTGGGACTTAAGGCTGGAATCGCTGTTACCCTTTTAGTACAGATTTGACAATAAGTGTGAATGTCCTGTATAATTACTTGGAGGCAAATAAAAATCCGGAGTACAATGAGTGATCGAATCTTTTAGGCGTTTGCTTTTCGGTTGAACCAAATTACTTGAGATAAGTTTTCTTCTGTATTTTCAATCGATTACATAGTAAGTACATACACAGGTGTCAAAATTAGGATATTCCGCTGCCTGCTCGTCATCATTCTTTATTCTTCAGAGAAAACACCAGAAAATACAGTGGTAATCAAAATAAAATGCACGAATATAATCGCTAGCAAAAAATTACTCCAAAATTGAAGCATTGCATTTTTCCATACTAACTCTCAAATTACCAAATAAATATGTAATATGTTATATGATTTTTTTAAAAGAATTAAATTCTCATCTCCCCACACTCTGTGGGTTCTATAGTCTAAATACTATTCAAATTTTAATATATAATACTCCCACACACGCAGTAGAAATTGAATGAAAGACATCAGTCCACAGTTCCAGTACGTCGTTTTGTATAGTGCCCACACTGCCCACAAACATATTGACAAAAACAAAATGCAAGTTTGGCATTTCCCTATCCATCCAAATTTGTCTATCTTTTAGTTAGATTAGTAGTAGTAGAAATGGCAAATCTTGGGATTGTAATGCCTCTCTATATAGTAAATATAGAAAAACGAAAAAGTCAGTGCATAAAGCTCGACTTCCAACTATATAAGCAACAACGTTGTAACTACTTACTTATATGTATTTGCACTTGATGTATTTGTACCAAGGAAATTGTTCTTTCTTTAAGGCTGTATACTTTTTTCATTTAACCTTATATTTATAGTTGTCTCATGCTTTAAAGGCCAAAGAAATAAGTTCTTCCATAATATAAATAAAATTTACCTTCAAAGTAATATAGAAGGTTACATTCGTTCTGTGTATCTAAAAAAAAAAAAAATGAAATGTACTTGAGGACTGCAGTCGAATGTTGAGATAATTGAGGGAAATATAGTAAAACTATATAATATATTTCCAAGATTTTTGGACAATTTATATTAACTTGATTCACATACTTATGTTTATATGACAATAAACTTTTCAAATTTTGAGAAAATATAGAAATTAGGTCAGTCAGTCAATTTACTGTATATACATATATACGTATTTACCTACGTGCTATATTGAAACTATATGCATATGAAATGTAGTTTTTTATTTGCAAATACTAGTATGTATATACACATTTAATATGTATTTACTAGCTATGCAAATGGTCGAATGTTTTTTGCGTAGACTGTAATCTGCATTTTGTTAGTCAGGAAGAACACTGCTGATTTTCAAACTCGTCACTGCGACGAGCTTATTTTGGCGTCAATGTAGCCAAAAGGGGTAACCAACTGATTTATGATTTTTTCTGATTTATTTTCCTATCATTAATTTCAAAGTATACGGACAATTATTTCAGCTCATTTTTCAGTTCAACGAGCATTTTTCAAATTGTAATTTAATATTGCTAAATAATATAATATAAATATGTATAGATATCATTTACGGGCTTTTAAAACAGCTTTCGTACGCCAAAACCTCATCAGGATTCCTAACTGAAAGGAGAAATCTCTTTGCGAGAGAAGAATATGGCTGCAAAAAGTTCTTCATCATAAATTCTCTCTATACTTATACACATTGCTTTTTTGAGTTTATTTTGCAATACAATATTTTATTATTATTATTATAAGTTAATTCATCCATCAATTCTCTCTCTCTCCCTCTTTCGACTTTTGTTTTGTAAAATGTTTAATTGTCATCATTCCAGTCTAAATAACTACGAAACTGTTGTTTACTTTATTCAATTTATCAATGTGCCATTGAGGTTTTCATATTAAAAATATGAATAAAATTCAAATGCTCTACTTATTATTAGACTGTTAGACTACTTCCATTTGACCTGACCTTCCACTGTCGTCAATCAATATCCGAATTACCATCACGGTCAATTTCAACCACTAATTCATAATTGGTAAGTATTTTAGTATGTACGTGTGTGTGTGTGTGTGGATATAGATTATTCCAATTTCCAATGCTCGCATTTAATGTATCGACTTTTTTTTGATTTTGTAATGATTATTTTATATGCATATTTTTGCTTTATTCTTTCATGTATAAATATAGGTATATAGGTAGTTTCATTTCATCATTATATTCTGATGAATGAGTTCGAAAGGAATATATACCTATATATATTTTTTCATGTGTGAAAATGTGCAAATTTGAATTGAATGTTAAAAAAGTCTTTTTCACGATATCGTGAAAATTTTACACATATTCCCAGCATTCTAAACAGTTTTAAAAAAAATCCTCATTTACGGGTACTATATAGTTTGCTTGAGAGTGAAATGTAAATGTTACAAAATTGTTGAAACACAGGTGTACATGGAACAGAATCATTTTACCATGAAAAATACACTCATTTGGTGAAGGTCATTTTGACCTGGTCAGATATCTATACTTTCTATAAAGTTTTACTATATGTAAATCAAATTCTTCTTAATTGTTATTTCTGTTTGTTTTTATGTTTTTATATATATATAGATTCTTGGAGATTGACAGAGGAAAAGAGATTTATCGAACAATCTAGGAGAGAAAATAGAATGTCCAACGAATGTTTAGCTGACGAATCGTCGGCTGAACTTGGAGACACGTCTGAAACGTCAATAAATACTGAACTAATAATATTACCAAATTTAACTAATAATCATCGTAATAGAATCTCTAATTCTTCTGAAGAAGTAATTACAACAGCAAGCGAAAATAATGAACCCATTATTATAATAAAAGCTTTAGTGCAGGAAGAGTCTGAAATTAAAACTCCACAAAATCAAAATACTTTGGAAAAGAAAAACAATGTAAATCAACAACAGCGACAACTACAATTTCTACAAAAATCAACATCAGAGCAAACAAATGAAAATGTACAAATCGGAAATGAGTCAATAATATCAATAATAGAGCCAGAATCAGTACCATCATCATCATCGACATCATTATCATCATCATCATCGTCACCACCACAAGAAGTACCAGCAGTAGATTTGTCAGGAGTAAATGAAGATGAACATTATCTTCATCCACACCACCACAAAAAAAATAATAACAATAACCAGAGTCAAAAAATTAAAACTCAAGTTGCCAAAAATACTTCTCTCATTACTTCTATAGCGGATCCTATTAAAATTCATCAATCTATTATTCATCCAATAGAATCTGAAGAAGACTGGTCTTCATCATCATCTTCTGTTGTTGCTGCTGCTGCTGGAGTTGCTGCTGAATTTTCTGAAGGACAAGATACATTTCCATCTTTTGACGACAGGCAGCAAACGGAAGTTGTTGCTCCTTGGTCTTGTCAAATGTGTACCTATATTAACTTTGCCCCAGCACCAAATACACAAGCCCAATGCTTCCAATGTGAAAGTCCGTACATTTGTAATATCAATAGTGTGGCCGATATCGACTCTGCCTTCCAACCTTTAA
Organism: Gisinianus flammeolus; assembly: GCA_034699125.1. Taxonomy (NCBI): domain Eukaryota; kingdom Metazoa; phylum Arthropoda; class Collembola; order Symphypleona; family Katiannidae; genus Gisinianus; species Gisinianus flammeolus. The sequence continues at coordinate 24,297 of JAIUND010001899.1, read as the reverse complement.
AAATATCTGAATTGGATGGATTTTCTAATTATGCATCATCTGGAAATGGAACCGTGACTGGTACCACTCCTACTACTACTATAACCACCACGACGACGACGACGAGTAGGGAAATAAAAAATATTTCACCATCATCATTTAGTGGAGGACGACTATATGAAAGAAGTTGTACTAGTAGTAGTAATAGTATAGGTAGTAGTAAACCACCATCGTCAACTTTAACATCTTCAATTATTAACAACGCTAGAGATTGGAATGTGGATTCATCGTCCTTCGTAGACAGTGAATCGGAAGATAAATGGGCTTGCGCTTATTGTACGTTTGAGAATTGGCCTGCATCAAATAAATGTACAATGTGCTTAAAAGTTCGTCAAGTGCACGTATTTTGTGGTGAGAGTGGACATCATATTCAGGATACAAGCAATAATAATCGAGATAATGTTATTGTTGAAAATAATCGATTGCTCTCGGAGAGTATTGCGAATTCTGCTAGTTATACAGTTAGATTAAGAAATCGGAAGAGTAAACTTGAGTCAGATACACGTTGGTTGGAAGCATGTCGTGGAGTTGTTTGCGGTAATAGCGGTCCCATTGAAGAATTTTTGGCAAGAGGAGGTGATCCAACTCGACAGCTTACATCCACTGAAGTTTCTATATTAAATCGACCCTCAGCTTTCGGTACATTGATTAATATAATAATAATAATTCTGATAGTATACTTTATAAAGTATATACTCAAGTACTCAAGTAAAAAAAAATATGGATAATAATTATTAATAATTATTATTTTATTGGATTGATTGAATAGGTGTTGGCTATACCTTGGTCCACCTTGCTTTAAGATTTCAACATCAAGATGCTCTAGCGATGTTATTAAGTCATTTGGATGGTTCTAATACCTCTTCCACAGTCAAACGTGTTCCTTCCTATGTTGCACCAGACTTGGACATGGACATCCGAAATCATGTCATGGGGACTATTCGGTATGGTAAAGGAAGTTTTCGATGCAACTACTCCACAGAGATTGCTACCTTTACTCTTCCGTCAGGTATAAAGGAAACACTTGAGAGTTGTGAAAATATCATGATTTAATTACACCAAAAGAAAAACTGACCAGAATAGTGAAATAAATTGTTGACACGTACTTTTATGGAAATGAAAATTTAATGATATTTTTGACATTATAGGGATTGAGACTTTGTCAGCTGATACTCAAGAAACATTATATGATGAAATTTTAGACCGTGATGTACAGAAAGAGCTAGAGTCAGGGCAATTCATAAATTGGTCTGTCGAATTGACTGAACAATTAAATTCAAGACTATATGCTTTATGGAATCGTTCAGCGGGTGATTGTCTCCTTGACTCTGTTCTTCAAGCTACATGGGGAATTTTTGATAAAGATAACGGTTAGTATATAGACTACTAGATTATTGATAACGATAGTCATTATTCTTATAACCTTTGATTTTCAAGTATAATTATTTGTTTTCTCAATTTCCATTAATAATAATGTAATTTTCAATTGAATCAAAACAGGTCTTCGGCAAGCCCTCGCAAATTCTCTTCGCGAGTCGGCTTCATTGTAAGTTTCTATTTATCAGAGAATAGTATATTTTAATATTTCATTCGTCCCATGTCGTTTTTGATATTGGCTTTATTTTTTGGTTTCTTTTGTTTTTTTACTATAGGTTTTATCAACGATGGCGAGAAAACGAAATTCTCTTGTCAAGCATGTTAGATTTCAGTCTGAATGAAAATCAGTGCGCAGCGTAAGTTTAAATTATTATTCAATCAATTTTGTTCTCATTAAAATAATCATGCCATAATCAAGAATCAAGTATCATATTTTGTGAATAATTACGTAAACAATATAAATAATTGAAACTTGCTCGCATTTTTTCTAATTTAGAGACTGGGATAATTTACTCTCAATTTCTGGTCAACCAGGGTCAAGTCTTGAACAATTGCATATCTTTGCTCTTGCTCATATATTCCGGCGACCCATTATTGTCTACAGTGTAAAGTTCGTCAAGAGTTACTTGGGCGAAACGTAAGTCAATCTATTCGTCTATATATATATAGCTAGAATGTATTAATAATAAACGTTTTATAATCACCTATGCCTATGTCGGACTATGTCCTATGTGTATGTAATATTCATATGTATGCTTACCATTTTTATTTGCAGGTTGGGCTACGCACGCTATGAAGGTATAATCATGTATTTATTTAACATAGATTGTAATTACAGTTACAATTCATATTACTTACACATTTTTCTATATTCAACTAAGGTGTACTCGATATTTACTAAATATGCGTATTGATTAAATGTATTTTTAGGCGTGTATTTACCATTCTTGTGGGAAGCTTCGCAGTGTTGGAAATATCCAATCGCATTGGGATACACACGTGGTCACTTTTCTGGTACGGACATTTTAGAATTTCAATTTAAAACACTAATCACACGTTGTGCATAATCAAATTTGTCTATTGTGTTGTTATTATTATTATTATTATATCATTATCAACAGCTTTAGTTCCACATGAACCTGACTGTGATCCGCTAGGTCGTCTCGACTCTGCCGCTCAATTGATGGATGGAGATGGACCCAACTCTCGCTGTACATACTTACCTTTAAATACCGCTGATGGAAATCTATTACCCATCCATTATTTAAGTCAATCCGAGGTTTGTAATCCATAATTCTAAACATACATAGGTATATATGTAAATAGTTCTACCTACATTCAGATCTAAAAGGGGTATGAAACCAACCTGCTTAATGTGCATGTTGACGTACATTATGATTGTTTATACTATAAGAGAAACAAATATTTAAACATTGGTTGTTCCATTATTTTCTTAGGCCGGGAGTGAAGAGCATGTACTTGGTCAATGGCTTGATCTAAAATACACAAATTCGGGTATTTTAGTTGCTCGCCAACGAATCCAAAAACGACCTTTACTAGTAGCTCAACTTGTAGAAGAATGGCTAAATCATTATCGAACACTTGGAGGACAAATGACCTCCACACCTTACATGCGTCAATCTGCGGCTACCTGCTACTCTAGCGACGGAGACTCGGACAACGATTAAATTTTTGAAAACGCCAGTACACACACAATTTTCTCTCTCTTTACCCAACTCTCAAACTTTCTTGTCAACAGCCAAACTTTAATTTGAAGAAAAAAAACAAGTTTTTGAATCCATAAGAATAATTACCGCATGTCAATTCATTTTCTTAAATATCAAGTATCTATGTACATCTGTATGCATTTTAGATTATGACATATACACGTTTTAGGGAAAATTATTTTCCGAAAATATATGAAACAACAATAAGTATCTAAGTACATATTTACGTACACACAGTACACAAATCAATCAATCAATTAATGAGCAAGAATTATATTCAATTTCTTGTTTGATGCATGCTATAGATCCATGATTTTTTTCCCAAACACAATAATTACAATAGTATATTATATAGTTTTGAGTTTGTAAATTTTTTGCTATACCTATGATATATACCTATAGATACATAATATTGTATACAAAAATATTGTCTCTAGATCGATCAATCGATCATTATAGTATAAAAGAATTGATTAATGTAGGATTACATACGGAGACTAACGAAATAGTATCTATATAAATATATAATATATATTATTATACATATATAGAGCGTTTGCGTATCATATTATTCTACCTAAAATATTATTAACATTAAAATATTTGTTTTACATTAACCCACAGCCAAGTGAAAAGAATTACTTATTTAGGGACGGAGAAGAATGTCAAAGTGATGTATTATACTATAATATAAAGTAATGTATCTTTATTGATAGGTTAATATCGTAAATGAATCGAAAATCGAAACGAAAATATAAAGTGGTAGCGAATGTTATAATTAAAAGAAAAACAGTTTGTAATAAAGATGGTGATATAAAATATTTCTGATGCAGTTTGTTTGTCTTTTTTTCTCAAATTCGATTACATAAAAAATTTGCATACCCTTGTTCAAAAGTCAAATGAAAGCGAATGAAACAAAATAAGAAAACTGTTTTTTTGCCAGTGTGATTTTGATCACAGAGAAATTCACTTTTCTCTGGATTTTGATAAAGCGAGTTGGTAGTACATGGGGGTCTGAGAAAATGAATCCTTGCATTTGTGTGAACTTCAAATACATGTTTTTCTGAAATTCTTCCATACTTCCATTATCCATTTCACATTCAACATTTCTTCTGTTTTCACATTTAAATATATATGTGTATATATAGTTTTTCTTTTCCAAATTTTAAAAGTGCTTTTCATAATGTTATTAGAATACTAATGAAAATCCGAGGCAGCTGAGTATTGCAAAGGTTATAATAGCAAGTTTGTTTGTTTTTTATTTTCTGAAGCCATATAAAACAACAAAAAAAAGTAAAAAGTAATTCATTGAAATTGAAAGCCATTAATTAATTTTTGTTTACAGATTGTATTTTCTGGTGGGTCATCACGGATTGTACATAAGATTACGCTGTTATCAAATTTAGTCCAGTAAATCAAATCGGGCAAGGCGAGTGTGAATTGAAAAGTATTTCCCACAAATCCTCAATATGGATCTACACAAAGCAGAAGTCGTCATCAATAGACTCCTTGGGGAGCAAGAGATTGTTATTGAAATGGGAGGAGCAGCAGAAGCAGTAATAGTTAATACTGTTGAAGGAATATTAGAAATAAAAGAAGAAATTCCCATCATAGATGAAAAAGAAAACTCCATCGACAATTATTCTTTCAAAGCATTTACTTTTCAAGAGTTGTCAACAAGTTCTTGTACCCGTACGTCAATACTACTACAAATTTACTGTGGTTTAATGTGGATTTTCATAATGTTAATTACCACCCTCCAACTGTGGATTTTTATTTTCCAGAAATTAAACCATTGCAGAGGAGTGGTCACAGGATTGTATGTAGTGATGATGCATCATTTTACTCATTTGGAGGATATCTTGATGTTAGTCGTACTCATCCACCACTGGACTTGGCACTACCAGGAACACAACATTTATTTGAAGAGCTGTGGAAATTCAACATAGCTACTGAGTACTGGGAATTATTGCCAATTGAAGGACAAATTCCAACGGAATTGGCTTCACATTCGGCAATTCTTTATGGTATATAGATGACTATAACTTTTGATTTTTCTTCTTTTTTTTCTGTGAAGTTTCTACACACAAATAAATAATAATGTAATGATTTTTCTTTAATATAGGTGACTATTTGGTCGTTTTTGGTGGAACTGGGATTCCATTTGGAAATTCTTCATCTAATAAAGTATAAGATTTAATAAATAAGAAAACATTTTAAAAAGTATATGTATTTAGTAAATACTATTTACTTACTTATTTAAATAATCTCTTAACTTTTGCAGATGTCTATATGTGATCTCCGGACGTTGAATTTCAAAACAGTTGTAACCAAAGGAGATCCTCCTGAACCACAATATGGCCAAGCTGTTATTTTAGATAAGAAAAGTTTTTATGTTATTGGGGGGACTACAGGGCTGGATTATAGTTTAGATGTTCATAAATTAGATTTGACTACATTCACTTGGGAACCCTTATTCATCTCCAAAGGTCACGAAAATGAGCCCACTCCAAGGTAAAAATGATAATAAATGATTATTATACGTATTAATTAATATTGTTTCGAGCATTGTATATACCTACATAGGAAGTATGACCTATAGATGTAGTCTCATCATATGATATTTTGTGTATTTAGGTATCGTCATGAAGTGGCCTTTGATGGCAGGCGAATATTTATTTTGGGAGGGGGAACGGCCACGTCGGCCTTTGATTTGACAAATATTCCAACTTTTGATGTGACAACTCGGGAATGGAGTGTAGTGGGGACTATCGGGGATCCTCTACCAAAGATTCATTATCCACGTCCTCGAAAATGTCAAGGAGCTGTGCAAAAAGATGATGATGTCTATATCTGCGGAGGTTACAACAGTAAATCCATCTTCAATGACCTCTGGAAACTAAATCTCAATTCCCTTCAATGGACTAAACTCAACGTCTCAATCCCCATCAAAGTCTACTTTCATTCAACTGCTATTTCGAATTCTGGCTGCATGTTTAGCTTTGGTGGAGTGACAAACATCAAAGAAAACAAACGTACAAATCAAGTTTTTAAAATCTGGCTCACCATCCCTAGCCTTAAAGAAATGTGTTGGGAAGCGATTAACCATTATCAACCCAATTTGAAAAATAAGTCTCTACAGTTAATTCTTGAAACCGGTGTCCCCGTGGATTTGGTTGATCGCATTCGTCCAACCAGGCTGGGATTTCCTGCTCCTCCCTTATAAATAATAATTATTATTGTTCTTTAAAATGTGTATATATGTATATACAAATTCACTCTCTAACATGATACATGTCGTGTAGGTAATTGGGTTCGTCTTGCTCATCGTATACATGTGTGTCTACACGCATAGCAGCCACAAGAAAAGACGTGAGTATATGGTCCAATGAATTAGGCAATTGAATGTATGATGCATATATGTATTAACTAGCTGGGCTATTCGCGTGCGAATGTAGTGGAAGAGTGTCTGTGCAATTTTTTTCAAGTGAGTGTAATAGAAATGTAATGCATTAAATATAAAAATAATGTATGTATAATATAGAGAAATCTCACGTATGCTCAGTATTACTTTTCAAAAAAAGAAGAACAAAAAAAAACCAAACGATCACTCCGAGGATTGACAAATTACATGTTCTAAATTTTGTTATTAATTCATAATTGATTCTCTCGCCTGTACAGAAAGATTATTTCTATATTATATATCATTCCTTCGTCTGCGTATGGGACTATAAGTATAATTTAACAGTACTGTTAAAGTAACAGTGTTACTAGGTATGTACGTTTAAGGGAAATGACGAACTTTTGTGTGTACATACTTACACATGCTGCTGGACGAAATTTGGTTCAGAGTGAGGATCTATTACAAAATGAATTCAAAAAATGTAAATGGAAGAATTAATTCTGATCATACAAAGAATAAAATGTTGAACACATGTGACATGTGTACAGTTTTCTATCCAGAAATAAATCAAAGCAAATATTACCAAGTAAATATCTAAACTGAATTTTGTTTGCATTGTGCATCTACTCTTGTTTTTTTCGCTAACTTTACGTTTCAATGTAATTTTGCAACGACAAAGATAGAAACAACAAAATGAGTCCGGGTAAAAAATGCAAAATTTTTACTCCGATGCGGGGAATCGAACCCCGATCTCCTGGGGACTTTGCAAATGTGAAAGCCAGATATCCTAACCGTTAGACTACATCGGATGTTGGGTATTTGAGCGCCAAAACCTGGCTATGAACCCGCTGGGCCGGCAACAAGTGTGGTATGGATGTGTATAGATTAAAACTGGAAGGCGAATTTGTAGAGTCAGACGATACTAAATATCGTCTATGTGGCTCATTTTAATCTGTACTCAACAGCAAATGCTGACGATTCCACCTTGTGGACTCAAATTGAAGATAGGGAGACTATAAATACATACAGACGTGTTTCGCATTAACAAATGCGGAACACGTCTGTAAACGAGCGAAAGACCGAGAGAGAAAAAACCAAGAGTAAGTAAACTCACGGTATTCAACCTGACATTGTTTTGTCTTAAATTAAATGCAAATTTTTGATATTCGTTATGATGTCCATCTCCAAAAAAAAAATCGTAATCCTTTGTCTTCACAGTGTAACAACTTGAAAAATAAGGATAGAAGAGCAGTTGGTTCCAATAAGATGTATTATTATTTCAATGAAAAATACATTTATTGTGACCAAATTGAGGATTTACGACCGTCTTCATTACTTTTTTTGGAATGAAATCTTTATTCGTATATTATGTGAACAACTTGGTTTTTCTCTCGCTCTCTTTTACAGGTACAGACATGTTTTGTTCTAGGAAAATCAGACTAGTACGCTTTTGCTTGCTCTTCTTGTCGTTTTGATTACGCACTCGTTATAATTGTCGCTTTTTTAAAATTTAGTTTCTACAGATATATTGATTGCTAGGTTTCAAAAGTAATTATCAAACATATGTATAATACGAAAGAGACGCAGCCCAAGCAAAAATGATGATTTCAATCATTTATTTACATCCTCATGCACAAAAGTGCGCACAGGAGGATTACTTTCAGGAAATTTGTCAAAAAAAAGCAAAAAGACAGAACAAATAATCCTTCAATCGTCAATCCTGGTCCACAATATTCCTTTGTGTGCAAACAGAAAAATTGTAACTGCAAAAAATGCCATACCAAATGTTAACAAGGATAGAGCCGATTACTCTGGACAAGAAACTGGCGGGAATGATAATACTATCAGTGATCCTAACAGTAATGTTATTTTCCATTGTAGACAATCCACCTCGAAACATTAATGTAGAAAAGGAGATTGGATATTTCTCTGCCATTTGGATGTCTCTATCATCTCTCGCATTTTTATGGACATTTGTAATGGATCCAAAACCATCCGACATGAACATATCCAATATGTTGGAATTACTGTGGTCCAGTTCTCTACTGGCAGCTTTCTTTGTCTTTGTCAATCATTTTGATGAGATGACCAGTGATGCTAAATTATACTGGGGAAATATTGCTGGGCCCACACTTTTGGGATTATTTTGTGCTGCTTGGCTCTTCATCGTTCTTGACTATCATTTGGGACGACTGCATGGGACGACTACATTAGATGACGATGATGATGATGACTGACGAAATGGATGCCTTCTCGTTCAATTTTTGAAAAAAAAATAAAGTTAACATAATTACAATGCATTTTATATATGTATATGCAACAGTTGAATTTCCACTTATTATGTAAACGAATATTATGACTTTTATTGATTTTGGGGAAACATACACACACTGCTTGACTCTAGTAAAGTATATAATAGTCTGTCGATCTATATATTTAAGGTTGCTGAACGACGAGTGTACAAAGTTTGTTCCTGTTGTCATGGTGACCAAATTTCCTTCGGAAGTATAATATATAGTGAAAGTCACAAATTTACTATTCTCCAGAAATCCAAAATAGAAGACCCGTATAAATGTATTTGAATGGATATTTGGAGATTCCTTTGGCACAGAGTTGACAGTGTATTGCATTTTTGTGTCCTTGCGCTAATTTATAAAGTGTCATCATTTTTTAAATAATAATTGAGAGATCCGAGAAACCCTCGACATCACAATAAGCTATTATGGTAATGTAAATTACTCAATGGAAATAAATCTAATATAATGTCAAATTGACAATATTTGTAATGAAATTGTTTGTTTATATTTTGGGTACTGTCAACATGACATATATAGCTTTTATCCAGGGCGAGACCACCACCAGAAACCACGGGATCCGTTGGTCACGGTTCGGATCATCATATACAGAAACAATTCCCAAAGTAAATATATAATTACATTCAATTTGTCCATAAATATACAGTAGTATTATAAATTTAAACAATTATTGTGTCTCACACGACAATTCGTTATTTAGGTTGGATGATTTTCTGGATAAGAGGGACTTTATAGGAGCATTAACTTTACTTGAAGTTAGTAAAATCAAAATTTAATTAAATATACGTGAAACTCGGTATACATCGAATTTCAAAAAGGTAATCCAAAAGGTAGATTATAATGCATAATGTGGTTATGAATTTTTCGTTTTTTTTTTCTTGTTAGTTTCAACGGAGTATAAATGAGTTGACGAATCCATCTTTGATCCCTTACTGTTGCTTTCATTTGGGAGACTACCGGAAGGCATTGGAAGAGTATAAAACATTATTTGCAAAACAAAATGCGGAGGCACAAAGTCTCACTTGGCTTAATATTGCTGCATGTTTTTTCTCCATGGGAATGTACAATGAAGCCAAAGATGCTGCTGAAAAAGGAGCAGAATCTAATCTTCGAACAAGGTAAATATTTCCTTATTTATATGTATACGTATATATGTACATTAAACTTACATGTGTAATTCAAAATTGAAATGAAACATGCTACAATTAATTTCTCGTGATTGTTCACCAAAAGGATCCTATTTCATTTGGCGCATAAACTGGGAAATGAAGATGAGCTCATGTCATATCATCGGAAATTGGAAGAGACACTGGAGAATCAATTGTCCCTTGCTTCCATTCACTATCTCAGATTAGATTTTCAGAGTTCCATTGATATTTACAAACGGATTCTGCTGGACAATCGGTCAGTTTTAATCATTTTTGTCCCACACAAACTCCACGAATTTTTACATAGCATATACATACCACATATCTATCCTCTTTTTTTTCAACCCTTCAGTTTGTGTATTAAATTGTTTTTAGAGACCTTATTAAAAACAACAGTGACGGTCCTGAAAAAAAGAAAAGACCTTTTTCCTGTAGCTTGTTATTAGTTGACTTAATTATGTCCACATGTGAAAAGCAACTTCCTCTTGTACAAAAACTCATGGAAGAAAGGTTTTTTCCTCTATATATATTCCCATCACTAAAAATCCTGTAGCCTCTGCTTCACTGATGCCATTAATGAAATCAGTTCAAGATTTCATTGGGATTTTGGTGAATTTTATACAGGGATTTTGTAGCTCTCAATGTGTACGTGGCTTTGTGTTATCATCGGTTAGAATATTACGATGTGTCCCAAGAAGTCCTAGCAGTGTATTTACAAGCCTATCCGGACTCGGCCATTGCTATGAATTTAAGAGCTTGTAACACATTTCGCCTGTACACTGGCACCGCAGCTGAGAAGGATCTCAAGCCTATTTTTAATATTCTAGTAAGTGTCGCTCATTTTATTAACTATATACTTTAGTTTTCATGTATGTATACATACAACACAATTACATGAAGGTTGAATTGTCCTTTTCATATAATATAGCATCAAGAAGAACAATCTAAACATGGCTTATTTTCAAATGCATACGATTTAATACGACACAAGTAAGTATCTATATATGATTGCATAATTTACCACTCATTGTATATTAAATGTAACTTTGTTCATGAATAATTTGGTTGATTTGGTATATAGTTTGGTTGTTTTTCGATCTGGGGAGGGTGCACTTCAAGTTTTACCAAAATTAGTTGATGTGATTCCGGAAGCAAGACTTAATCTCATTATTTATTATCTTCATCAAGTAAGAAAATATCCTGATTTCAACACATTGTAATGGGTATTCGATGAGCAATATTGACGATCTATAAGGAAATCGATAATAAATTTTTGAAACGTGTAATATGTGCTAATTGCAGGATGATGTTATGAATGCATCAGCACTGATGAAAGATATGAAAGCAAAAACGATTCCAGAGCTGATTTTATTTGCAATCATCAACGTTCTACTTCACCAACAGCATGGCATTGTAAACGTTTTTTTATATTGTAAAATCATTTGTGATTCTTCCTTTTCTATACGATTAGCAAATATTTATTTAATTTATATTATTATTATAAATTTTATAACAACATATAAATATATGGAATTTCAGAAAGAAAATCTTGCCGTTGCCCAAAGTTATTACAATCGAATTGGTTCGAGGTGAGTGCACAATCTATGCATCTGTACAGATAAAGGCATCATTTTCTTTCCCTTACCAATTAATTACTTTCAAATTGATCCAATTTGTTCAATTAATTTGTGGATTTTCTATCATACTTTCTTGTGAAATTCAAAACAGTGAGAGCGAACACGACAGTGTTTTTGGAAGGCTCTGTATGGCCTCCGCTCATTTTCTCAATTCGAATTTCGACCATTGTATTTTGTACCTCAATTCCGTCCGAACTCATTACTACAATGATGATACTTTCAACTTTAATTTTGCACAGGTACGTGTACATTGAATTCTTGTTTTGTTTGTTTTAAAAAACAAATAATTACTGTGTGGATTTGGTTTATTATTCAGGCAACGGCAATGTCAAATAAATATGGAGAAGCTGAAGCTCTCTTTCAGATGATACAAAGTGAAAAGATCCGTAATGATTTTACGTACATTCAGTGGTTAGCACGTTGCTGTAAGCCTTTTCTTTATTACCCATATTTGTTTTTACTGTGTACACATATGTGATATGAGTCAGGAGCCAACGATAAGAAATAATACCAGATGAAAAGGAAAGTTGTCATTTTTTTTATAAACAAAACAAAACATGTATAGATATCATGAACAAAAAACCTCGCTTGGCATGGGAACTCTATGAAAGGATGGAAACTGGATCAGAATCTTTTCAACTTCTTCAGGTTATAATTTACTATAATATAAATATCATTCTTGGGAGTCTATTCCCTATCGCCTATCGGGATTTTCAATTTGTATTCTAAACTGATTTATCTTGAAATGTCACAGCTAGTTGCAAACGAATGCTATCGTATGGGACAATTCTATTATGCCGCCAAAGGTATGTATATACAGACAGCGAGAAGTGCATGAAGAAATCTTCTGACAATTTATAAATTAGAAAAATTAAAACCTTTGAGATTTTAATTGAATTGCATTTTCATATTTTTTGGATCCAAAAGCATTCGATATCCTGGAAAAGTTTGAGCAAACACAAGACAATTGGGAAGGGAAACGTGGTTCAGCAGTTGGTGTATTTCAACTGATAATTGCTGGACATGAACCAAGGGAATCCTTAATGGACATGATTCAACTTCTACGCAATTCATCAAATACACAAGCGGAGAAGATTTTAAACATTATGAAGCAATGGGCCAAAAATAACAAGCTAAATTTGTGATGAAATTCACTCGAATCCTCTTCATTAAAAGTTTTTCGTTTTTTAATCTATACAGAACTTACTTAAACACTTTATATTTAAATACTGAAACTTTTCTTTGCAAATTAAACTCCAACTTTATGGATCATTAGTCATCAGAATAGAAATATATGCCATTTTAGAAATTGTACAGAAAACAAAGTATTTTGATGTGCAGTAGTATAATATACATATAAAATATATATACGAATGATAAAAATATCGGAATCATTTACTGATTATAACCCTGTATGCTTATATACGCATATAAAAATTGGCTGAAAATGCAGTTTCAGCTGTTTTTATTCAGATTGTATAAATATACATATCATATTGAAAATATCAAAACTAATACAAATGATCTTCTACTATTATATATGAAGAGTCTCGAAATTTGATACCAGTAAAAGAAGAAGAAAAAAAACAATAAATACAGCTGAATGGGAAAAAATGTCACAAATAGAGATAAGAAACGTGTTTAAAGTAAGTATGTATGTGTATATTTGTAAAATGTACAAGGAACTTTTGTGAAGGTGGTTAAAATGCAAATTTTCTACTGTTTACTATATGACAATCTTGAGTGACTGCTGGATTATGACTATTATAGGGTATCCAATGTAGCAGGAAGTGTCGGATGGCTGGATGACACACAATTTAGTTTTAACCTTTCGTAACCTTATATAGAGACTAAACTGTACAGCAAGAGAACATCAACATAATAATAATATATTTTTATAGGCAGCATGGTAAGACATAAAACCGACAAAACTGTTGCAGATGATCATGTGTCCCTCATACTTTTATACGCCTGTGTACAGTACTTGAATACTTTGCATATTTGGACGCGAGTCTCATTACACACGGATACTACTTTTTGAAAGATGACAGTTTTACTTGTGTGTAATTACATGAATATTATTACTATCATTCCATTAAAAAACTAGGAATACGAACCATATAGCTTCAAATCATTCTCATGGATAAGAAATTGTAACCTGAGTCATCATTGTCGTGTAATCTCATCAACTTCTTCTTCTTCGTGTCCTAGTTGAGACTTTTGACATTGGAAACTATGAGAAAGATTGCGCAAATACAAACATATTATTTTGGACTTGAATAAAGATCTTTCTATTGAGATTCCGATTCTGAGGGTATCATAAATACAAAATTGAGCCTGAAGAGTCACAACCGTCAGTCCGAGAAGAGTAATATAGTAAATTATATTCATAAATAATTAATAATTAATCCATATACTTAGTTATTCGTCAACTTGAATACTAATTTCAAATTAGTAATTTGTGTTGAGAATCATAGGAACTTCCTGCCATTTTATCAAATGAAGATTATATTATAATTATATACTGATATCGGAAGTTCCGCTATATAAATATATATACATATAAGTACTTGGATTAATATCTCTTATTCATATTTGAGACCGTCTTGATATCATAATCATAATCAAATGTACAAATTAGTATTCATGGAATTTCTTTTATTTTTCATATTATTCCCAATTCCGATAAATTTTTGGACTGATTATCAGAAACGTTTTGAAGAACAACAAAGAGAAAAACTTGTAGCCACAGTCATACGACATGAGTGATAAAAGTGAGCGAGATAAGAAGAATAGAATCTCTATATGGAAAAGAATTTGAATAATTTTCAATTTGCTTTTGTTCGGTTTTAATTGCTGCTGCTGCTGCTGGTCCTCATATGTTAAAAAAATGAATGAACTCATTTCCAACATTTCTCCACGACTGTGAAGACAACATACAATTTGGTTCCTTGTTGCAAGTGATATTTCATATTTCATATTAGTCAGTTGATTTTTCTTCTGTGGTCATCCACAAAATAAACACATGGAGAATTCATCATCCAGGATTTTTTTACCCCATCAACTTTATTGTGATGACAGTGATTGCGTGGCTCGACACGATGATAATAATAATTATTATAGTTTTTCCATCGGTGGTAGTTTTAATACCGACTCGGAAAGTGAAACTGGTGGCCGGGCTGCGTCTGGCAGTACTGGAAATTTGTCCAGTGAAGATTTCAAAACATTTAATCTGAAAAGTCAATGGCTCCATCGCTGGTTACATGCTGAAAAATCTACATATTCCTGTCGACTTTGTCCATTAAAATTTCAAGATTTTGAAAGTCTACAACATCATGAAAAGGATCATTCCAAAGCTCAGTAAGCAAAATTTATTTTGAATCATAACAAAATGTCTATCTTATATAGGGAAATGAGAAGAGTTTTTCGAGAAAATGTGAAGAGTTTTTCCAAAAAAGCATGAAACTTTATAATGTCGGATTTCGCCCCAAAAGTGAGAGTCTGTGTAAACTTTACACTGTAAAGTATATATACCGTATAAACTAGAATAGACTCCCTCTATTTTACAGAGTCCCCTATACAATAGAGTCCCAGGGAGTGTATAACAGTTTTAAATTACAATCCCATGCTTTCAATGACATTCTCTGATTTAAATTACATTAGAAATCATCGATTTTAAGAACCCTCTAATAGAGTCCCATTCTGTAATAGACTCCCTGGGACTCTATAATATTTTCGGATACACTCCCTGGGAGTCTATTCTAGTTTATACGGTATATATAGGTACAGAGTACAGATAGAAGCACTTTTGTTAATTACAAGAGATGAAAAAGTTATAATCTATATCTTTCATTGTACTATGTAAATATGCATTATTTATTTCCATCCAAAATAAATATAACATTTTGCTAATTCTTGTTCTATTTCCACAGTCTACAGGAGCTACAGAAGGGGAAAATAATTGACAGGAAAATTGATGGAACTGGAATCAGTTCAAATTCCTTGGAAGATAAGAACAATAAGAAATCCATTTTGCTCATGAACTCTCCAAACGTATCTAGTTCTGATAAAGATAAGAAGTCGTCTAGAGGAAATAATGCTATGGATGTAGATGATGGCTGCTCAACCCTTATCATTGAATGGTGAGTATAGATAAAAAGACTGGGTTCATTTCACTGATTTATAAACTGACTATATAGTACTATAAAACATATACTTTGACAATTCGTTCCCCTTGAACTCCATGTGTACAAACGTGAAAAGAAAAGACCTATAGAAAAAACTTTTCATTGATGACTTTTGCCTATGTCTAATTTCAGTAAAACGAGGAAAGTAAAGGCAGAAAATGGACTGAAAAATGTTAACCTGTCTCGTCCTTCAAGAAGAAAAGCTCCGATTGAACAACAGCAGCGGCAACAACAAAAAAATTTCTGTCCCTGTGCAAAATGTGACAAGTCCTTTGATAATGAAAAATCACTGGAAAGTCATCTTCGTCAATACCATAATGAATCAACGTTCTACCCGTGTAGATTCTGCGGATTCATTTTCTCGGACCAAAAAAAACTTCAGATTCATTCGGAAACGATTCATCGAGTATATAAATGTAGAATATGTAATCAAACTTTTCTAGGTCTCCCAGCTACTCTACAACATCTGAAGCATCATAATAGTTTTATCATCTGATGCGAAAAGCACTGGCTACTTTCATGTTTACTGGAAAAAAAAATGAAAATAATAATAATAAAGCTTCAAAAAAGCTTCCACTCCATCTACTATATGTAGAATTTCAGAGAAATTGATTTTGTTTTCTTTTATTTCTAACTTTATCAGAGATCATTGACAAATAAAATGTATATTTCGTCAATTGTGTTACAAATTAAGTACCAAGTATTATAAGTATGTAATTCTCTTTCATTATATTGAGTGACGATTCTCAAGCTTTATATACAGTTTCAATATTACACATTTTTAAATACGTTCCTCCGAATACTTTTGATACTTAAATAAATAATTATCATTTTACAAAACAATAACTTTACATTCAAGTACACTTTAGGATGATAACTCTTTGACTAAAAACTATACATACACAATTAAAATGTACTACCTTCACATGTAATTACTAGTTAACAGTGTGCATACAAAAAAACAAGTACAAAGTTTTGGATTTTCGTTGGAAGATTACAGTGCATTGATTAAGTACATAAATAAATAAATATGAATGTAAAATATCATATTTTGCTTATTAAATAATTAACACTTATTTAGTAAATTATCAACTTAAGCAATAGTTGTAGGTATATCAAAATTTAAAAAAAGAATGGATTGAAATGGCCCAAAGGGAAGACAGATTTTTTAATAAAAAACGTCAATGTGAAAGTGACAGCATTGCATGGTTTTGTCGTCAAAAAAAAAAAAGTCACAAGGTATAGAATATCAAAAGTAGAAAGTCCGAGAAAGTACAAAGTTCGTTGATTTTCATAGTTGTCAGTTCAATAAAATATGAATATTTATCAGTATTTTGATATTTCCTGGTGAAAGTACCAATAAATAAATAAAATCCAAAACAATAACAATAGTAAAAAAACTGTATTAAAACAATTAAAATTAAAATATTAGGTTATTAAACGTATAATTTATAATATATGCATGAAGTGATATGCGTTAAATATCTTGGCTTTGATAATAATATATCAATATTTAAGTATTTACTTATTTCCAATACCTTCCCCCTGTTTAGCAGTGAAGAGTACTGTAAAATAGTGTAACTAGTCACCCCGTACTTCAGTATACTGTACTAGTAAAAGGAAAATGAATTGTACTCGACTGATTTCTTATATGTATGTGTAAAACCTCAAGTTCATTGTTACATGTAGTAATATCATTTTCTACAATAAATTATACACACATGTTATAGGTAATTAAATAAATAAATTTGCCAAGTATAATTTTACCCCTTCTTGAAAGCATATTTGGTCACAAAGTTTTTTCTCGTTCTCAAATCACGTCGAAATATCCAAAAGTCACTAAATATCTACAATGAAATGTCGTTTGTACATTAATTAATACACATTTATCTACTAATACATATATACAATTTTTGTGCACAAACAAGTAAAGGTAAAGTAAACCATTAAAAATACATAATAAAAGCTATTTAAGTAATTGCTGTGAGGAACACAATTGTGTGGATTCTTATTCTTTGTTCAGATAGGCTCATCTATATGTAGAAAGCTCGGAATAGTATAGTCATACATATGTAATATAATATCTTATAAATTATCCTTATTTTAATACTTGGAATTTGTAATATACTCTTTTTCAATTTTATACTCTTTCTAGAAGTATAGAAAGTAGCAAGTACAAGTTTTTCGTGCACAGTACATGTACTACACACGTTTTTGTCATGCGGGCGCTTTGATACTAATGAAAACACTATAATACTAAATACTTATATAAATAAATAAATGTAAAAGGACGTTGAAACAATTTGCATATATTATAATTTGAGATAGGGAAATAATGTGAGCTGCTAGATTGATTGAGATATATGTGCGGCAAAATGGTGATAATAAATATATTGAACGCTTGTGGTAAAGCTCCTTTTGTAATCAGTTAATTTCATGCATGTATAATACATACACATTTAAAACTATTGTATCGTCAAAATTTACAACACCTACTCATTCATGATTGATCTACTCTTTTGTTGCGTATTTGCGTTCTCACACCCCCTCAAAAATTACACTTTAAACTTAAACAGTATAAATATATCGTATAGGTATTGTCAATATGTATAACTTTTTTTCATGTAATATGTATTATAAAATATAAAAATTTGTGCATCATCTTATTCTTATATACATATAAAAATTCGGAATGTATAGAAGGGCTTTGGAATTTCGATTTCGCTTTTGATTCCAAAGTTTGGAATATAAGTACTTATATTATATATACTTTTTCTTTTGAAGGGAAATTGCTAAAATATTTTTTCATTTTATTTATTTAAAAATCTACCTCCCTATTTCATACAGTACATATATAAGTAGAATGTAGAGAGAAAATGTAAAAATAAAAACTATATCACATTTCTGTTTCTAAAGGCATACTTTTACTTCGGCTACTCAAGGCTTTGAAATCCGTCTCCCTATGAAAAGGTGAACGAGAGCGTTGTTGTTGCGATTGTTGTTGTTGTTGTTCCCTTGGAATATATTGACTCTTGGCATTCCGCATTCCTCCTACTCCGACCCCTCCATGATGACCATTACTGTCATCGACATTTGTCTCTAGATAATAAGTGCTAATAGGTCTCTCGGTCTCATCTAAATTATAATCTAATTCTAAATCATCTAAACTAGTTTCAATGACACCACTGAGGAGAGTCACGGACGTTCCTGTCCCTGTCCCTTGCATCCTTCCAACATCATCACCTTCTTCTTCTTTTGTCACAAGGAAAGGGTCACTTTTAAATGGATTTTTATTCTTGTGCATGTTGGGAGGGATTTCTTTACTATGATACGAAGGCAATGTGGGACTTTCATTATTATTCACATTTCCACTATATGAAGGGAGAGAAGGTCTATGGAATCTATTATTTCTATCAAAATCATGATGATGTTGATGATGATGATCTGACTCCAAGTCATCAAAACTCTTGGAAAATAACCCTGTCGTATTTTTATTATTATGAGTTGTGAGTGGGTGATGATGGAGGGAGACGGGGGTGAGCAATTCGGAGCCATCCGTGTTGTTGAGTTCATCACGGGAAGTGGGTTGCATGGGGAAAGTGGAAGCTGTAGCCATTGAAGCACCACTCCGATGGAAATCATTTGTTGCATTTGTATTTTTGTACTTGACAGCCTGACCATTACTTTGAAGATGAGTGGACGAGTCCCAGTATTCATTTGGTGGGATGGAGCCCATACTTGGTGTCTCCCGGAAATTTGCATTTTGAAATGTGAGGTCAAATGATGGTTTCGTCGTCATCACGTCCGCTCGTACATTGATTTTATTCACAGCCGAGACGGGTGGTGGAAGTGGAAGACCGTGCGGTGCATGGACTGCTGTGGATGGGCGACTACTCAGCAGTGGATTTGGATGACGACTAAATGTGGCCATATCTTCAAACTCGGAGGCTGGTGAGGAAATCCCCGTGTTATGTGTTTGAGTGTCATACAAATCGTAGGAGTTTGTGTCCATTGAATTGAATTGTGATGGGGATTTCTCTATCGAATCAAAACTCCCATTCATTTTATTATAATTGTTTAGATTATTTCCCTGAGCCGTGTTCACAGATTTTTGCTATTTAGAAAAGAAAACAATCATGGCATAATTAGTTAATTAAATCAATATCAAATAATTGTTTTCAATTTTCAGTTTTATAAAGTCAAGTTCAAATATGTATGAACTTATGTTCTGTACTTACTGAGCTAACTATCTCCGCCATTCTCCTTCGATAGCCCGCTTCACTAAGACTTGCCATACTGGTAAAAGATCGGGACGAACGAATTGAAGCTCTAATCGAATTTCTCCTCTCTAAGCGTTCCATTTGTCGTTGTTTTGATTTTGTATACCAAAATACTAGAATGAAGACAATTAGTACAATGGCAACAAAAGTAGCAACCTAAAAATTCAAATGCATATGGAGTTGAAATTAGAGTCGAATCAGTTTTTTTTTTAAATATGTAAAAAAAAACCATCACTTATTCTTAGCTAGTGAATTATTTCATACCATCGCCCCAATCGTAACAGAGTCACTTGTCCAACCAAAAGGATCAATGTTCACTTTTGGATCTGTTCGTCATACATAGAAGAAATAATAAATTCATAAATATATGTGTTGCGTTTGTGAATTCCAATATGTGTATAGAAAGGTATACTTTGAAATGAAAAAAAAGCATACCAGTTTCACAAATAAATGGCAGTCTGTAATAGCACTCGGTAGCTTGAACTCCATTGGCCACGAAGATTGTACATTTTCCAAATCGATCCACATCATTTCGAACCCAAATCCTGTCCCAATAGTCATAGTCTTCTTGTTGATTCCGTAGGAAGTTGATTATAGAATAAAAATTCGATTGCACATATGGCATGGATGCATTTTCACTCTTGCAAAACTCTTTGGCCTCAGAGAAATTCATGAAGCCACCAACATAGATGAAACATGTGTCGGATACTAAAGTGTATCCTGGAGGGCATTTCCCACTCAACAATGTTCGATTGTCCACACGAAAAGGGTCGTATAGAACCCGAAGTAAATCAATATTATCGTTTTCATCTTTGATTCTCCCCAAAACTGCAATATTCTCACTGTAGCCCCACCAGTTATGACGAGCATCCACAGCACTTTGAGACTCGTAACCGCCGTAACGGCTGTGTGAAAACATTACAAACAAATTCTTATTGTATTTGTGACAAAAATTACTGTAATAATGGGGAAATAATTCAAACACATGCAATAAGGAAGTGGAGTAAATCATAATAATAATATTATTAGTTAGAAAGCAAAAAGGGAAAGTTGAACATATAAATAATAATAATAATTAGAAAGTATACCTGATAGCTCTTGGCCTGTAAATGAAATCATGCAGTAAGAGCACGAGTCAAAATATTTTATACAGAGAGATATCCATTGCAAAAGGTCATGCAAAATCCAATTCGGACATTCAAGGCAAGGGGAAGACGAAACGGCGAAAATAAAATGAAAATTTTTGAGCATTAGAAAACAAAGCATTAAGTACTATAAGTAAGTACACACACAAATATAGAAACATGAGGATGTATTATACAAATTAAATAATTAAAAAGTCATGATATAAGTATGCAAAAAATAAAATAAAGTTAGTACAGAAAAGTCTTTTTATTATGTTGATTTTAAATTCACTTGATATTTTTCAATTACCGTGATTTGTTGACGGTGACAAGTTCGTAGGAATTCAAAGGATTGACAAAAATATTGTCCACGTATTGTTGTCCAGTGGATCCTGCAATAATCGTAGTTTTATCCTCAATATCGATGGCCTCGTTCAGGTAAAAAGAATTGTGTGTGCAAGATTGGTAGATGGGTAGACGGACTTTTTCAAAACCGGAAACTTCCATGATATGTTCTCCCCGATTTGCATGGAAATAATTCTCACTCAAATTCGACACTACTTGACTCAGGTAGACGACATCATGGAAATTGGCATTATTCCGAGTCACGATATTCCGATAGAAAACAATCTCTTGAAATGGACTACTCCGTTTCCCTTCCACGTGTAATACACGACGATTGGAATTTTTCTCAAATACATTATTATGAACGTAGCCCTTGAGAGAAGTTGCGGAGCCACTCGAGTCTGATACAATTCTCAATCCGCCTTGATTCCCTCGAACAATGTTATTCTTGAAATAGATATGTTGCATATTTTGAACATCAAATCGAATGGGACTCTGACACGATGAAAAATTCCCATAAAATTGAAGACAATTATTAATGAAACGATTCTTTTCCAGAGTGACTGTGGGGCTGATTTCTCCAGCAGAGCCATAATAGAAAGCTCCTTCGGTATTATTCTCAAAGACGGAATATGAGACATTGTGCTGAATATTACGATCTGTAAAACAAAAGAAAATCCAATTACAAAAAATTGGTTATTGTTATTATCAACTGATAATTTTTCATAACTTTTTATAGAATGATTTCTAATTATATTTTAGCACTGTAAAAATTACCAGCTCCATGGGGAGAAACAGGGAGTGTTAGAATTTCTGCAATAAAGCCATGAATCCCACTCGCCCCTGTTGCATGTAATTTAACACTGAGACTGGGCCAACTTGTAGAGTAGAATTTATTAGCATTCCCTGGATCATCATCCATAGTAATTGTAGCAATTTCCTGTGTAGTTGTATTATAAATATCCCCATCAATTAGTTTGATATAGTCTGCGGGCCAAGGCTTCCCCGTAGAATTGAACAGATTCAATTGAAGGAGTCGGAATCCAAGATTTTTGGCATGATACACACTGCTGAATATCTTGACACAGTCCACTGGGGAATTATCATATTTGTAGTAGAGTACAACTCTTTCCTCCACAGTGATCTCCTTGTCCGTATCACAAATATCCACCATCCCAAAAAGTCCATAAGGAATCTCCAGCTGTCTCAAAGGGAAAAATGAGCTTGAGTCCGATTGTTGTGCTTCTCCAGACAAGGAAAGTCCACTAAATCCAAGTCCCATATTATCTCGGATTTGATTGTATGCTAATCGCATTGTTTTTGGTGCGGATATGATGGAAATGGCATGGGAAGCACATTTGGTAATATTCACATAGCGAATAATGGGACTTTGCATAGTTGTGAGGACTGCTGGACTTTTTTCATTGTGTAGAATCCCAGCTCCAGTGATTTGAACCCATTCGAGTATGCTCTCTTCCTTGTGAAAAGAACTGTGAGTGACGGCGTCATGCATTCGATGCTCAAATAAATGCTGTTCAAAGTCTGGGACTGCAAATCTAATGCCACCCCAGTATTCCATCGTCCGGTTCAAATTCCTCTCACCACAGTTGATGAAGATGAAATTGTCATCCCAATGACAAGGGTAGTCGTAGCCGTAGAGTTGTCCATTCATTCGCAATGGACAGTCATCCAAATTAGACTCGTCACCTATGAAATCCCATGTACGATAATAAATACTAAATATAGTTACCATAAATTTTATTTTCAAGTTGAGTTCATTTGCTTATCCGAATCCATCCGAGTATTCCCTCGAATATATAATTTTCAAAAATTAAATGTATTTTGTATTATGTGGAAAACGTACCAACACACTGAAAAGGTTCCGGCCATTTTCGTATACGAGTAACAGAATTGTAGTGATACTCAATCCGCCGGCCAAAATCCAAGAAAATATTCATATGATCAAAATCCAGTTGACGACATACGACTTGAGCATTTCTTTCTGTGAATCTGGGGTCACACATGGGGACCCACTGCAACGTCGTCTTATTAAAATACTCCAAGAAACCTTGATTTATACCCCGCTCACATTTATCTTCTGCACACAAACGAACAGATTTGCTATCACTATCTTCCATCCTCTGCATCTTTTGATTCCCTTCAATTTCCTCCTGTATATATATGAGAAAAATCCCCAACAAATATGATCAACATGATGGTAAATATTTAAAGTTGATTTCCATATAATGTCAAATGCATTATTAATGATTAACGTATGATTAATGTAATACGAACCATTTTATGAAGTTCAATGGGCCGCATTTTAATGGGAGATTCGGGTAATCCTTGAGCTAAAGTGAAAAAAAAGAAGAATTAAATTAATTAATATTGTATTAATATATTTGTTGTCCTTTGACGAATTAAGAATATTTCATTAAAAGTCACTTAAAAAAGTTGTATCATTACTTATACGTAAAGCAGCAAAGTTGTCTGTGTGTCTGTCTGTCTGTCTGTCCGCCGTATGTACGCATGTAATAAATGGGCCGAAAACTAAAAGTCGACCAGGAGGCAACGCTTTTGAGGGGAGGTCAAAACTAATGGGTGCGTTATGACCACAGTGGTCACATTATATTTAAGAGACGCAACCTCGAGGTCAAGGGTCAACCCTTAAGGGTACTTGACCTATAGGTTCTTTTTCTAGGCGCAGGTGCATAT
>JAIUND010001898.1:0-28612 GCA_034699125.1 Gisinianus flammeolus | reverse complement strand
GTATGCAGGCGAAATTTCTCCAGACTCGCCTGTAAGTCTTGAAGTCTGGAGGTCTTGAGACTTTAGAAACAGACCCTTAGTTGTTGGGTAAATAGAATATATACTTTTTGGTTCAAACTCCAGCAGACATCTAGCAGCAACGTCAAGAAAAGCCAACTTCCAACTCATCCAAAATCATCAAAATGTGTGGACACAAAAAAAATCGCATATGTTGGAATAAAACGTGTGAACGGCTAGCTTTGGGTACTCGTAGTTTTTTTGTATACTTTAACTCTCTGTAATAACTATTAACCAACTCGACGACTATACTAATAAAGTATTATATCCTCATCATCATCATCAGCATATTTTTTACATTATTATATAGATAACTTGATGAAGGACCTGTGTGTACATACTTAGGACGATATATATAGTACACCGGGGTTTGTGTGAGTGTGTGTGTTGTGCATAGTATAATATTATTATTACATTATACTATATTATAGTAGTAGAGTTTATACGTCAGTCAAAAAAGATATTTTAGTTAGTTACTTCTTTCTTCAAGTGTCTTCCAAGCTGAAAACAGCAGGATGAGTGCTACTACAGTTGTACAGCCTCCTTTCCTTCGTGGAATCGTCAAGCAGGTAAAAATTATATATATTTAAGTACATATACAACAGATTAAAATGTATCAAAAATTCATTATTTTTAGTTTTTGTAAAAAAAGAAGTAAAAAAAAAGAATTGATACGAAATATGTTATACATGCATGACGGTAATATGTCGTACGGAAGACGGAGAAGTGAAAGTATATAATATAAACATCTGCTTCGTTCGGCACTTGTATGTTCGATTCTTGATGCATGTATGCATACATTATAAGTATATATATAGTAATCTGTCAAGTTTACTTATATTTAGTCGTCGTAGTTGAAGGAAAATCACCATATGCTAGATGATGTTTGAAAATATGAAATAATAAGATAATATAGGATCAAGAATAGAGTTTGAAAAAGTCACTTTTTGGTACATTCAATTTGCAGGTTCTATCGGGAGATTCGGTCATTATCCGTGGTCAACCCAAAGGTATACATTTAAATTTTTGTCTCGTCAACTTTGTTTTTCGTGATAATATGTGTGTGGAATATTAGGATCTTTATATGTGATCTGTAACATTTCAATTATATTGGAAAAAAGTATATTACATGTATATATATATACTGCAATGACAAAATGGATTATTAACAAATTATTTATTTATATATACGCATTTAAGGTGGTCCACCTCCAGAGAGAAATTTTTCATTTTCAAACGTATCAGCCCCTCGATTAGCTCGACGTCCCGGTGGAAATACTAAAAGGTTTACAAATCAGAAATGCAAAGGACATATAGAAACAAAATATTATTTTTTGAAAATGAGTCAGCGTATTTTGTGTATGTATGTAATTGTTTATTACCTGGTACATACTAGGTAATAAACAGTGTGATGAGATACTTATGACATTAATAATTAATAATAATTTTTATTTGGATTAATCCTTTTGTAGTGAAGATGGTAAAGATGAACCCTATGCCTGGGCATCCCGGGAGTTTCTTCGGAAGAAGTTGGTGGGGAAAGAAATCTTATTTGTTGTCGAATATAAAGTAACATCTGGCCGAGAATTTGGAACAATTTATGTGGGCAAGGATGTTGAAACTGGAGAAAATATTACCGAATTAATGATTAGTGAAGGATTACTTTCTGTACGAGGAAAAGAAGGAAAGTCGGATGTTAGTAGATTAACCGAATTAGAAGATAAAGCAAAATCCGGTCAAAGAGGAAAATGGGCTGGAGATGGAGAGGCTCATATTCGTGATGTCACATGGCAAATTGAAAATACAAGAGCGTTCTTAGATAAAGCTGGAAAGAAACCCATTCAAGCTGTTGTTGAACATGTTCGGGACGGCTCAACCATTCGATTATTTCTTCTACCTTCCTTCCAATACATTACTTTAATGATGAGCGGAATTAGGGTATTTTATTTAACAATCTAATCATATACATTTTACTTTTACCTATAAATACACATAATAATATATTGAATTTTATTGAATTGAGTTTTATTTTGAGTTTTTTATTTTGTCCCCTTTTAGTCACCCGGGTTCAAGTTAGATGGTGAAGGTAAACCCGATAAGAATCAACAAGAAGCATTTAGTGAAGAAGCTCGTTATTTTACAGGTTAACTTTTTTATTCTTAAATAATGTTAAGGATTTCTGTTTACATAAAGAATAACTGAATACAAATCCTATTAAACGTTTCCACTTTTCACTCTCAAAAATACTGCATAGGAAATTATCAAATATGACAGCCTTGCCATTTTCAACACTGTTATGATGTACAAATGCCACATGGATGAAGCATGTATCAACGCAGTATGTGCATATTTTAATTGAAATTGACCATGTTTTATTTTACAGAATCTAGGCTGTTACAACGAGATGTTGAAGTGGTTTTAGAGTCTGTTAATAATCAAAATTTTATTGGCTCTGTTATTCACCCCGTAAGTATGCCTCTTTTTTTAAAACAATTGAATTAGGTATGTACATTACATATTTTTTAAATTGTTGTGTATCATGTTCTTATATTCCTTTTATTTATCGTTTGATTTACCTATACAGAATGGAAATATTTGCGAATTGTTGCTGAAGGACGGCTTTGCCAAGTGTATCGACTGGTCCATGGGATTTGTGAGTGGTGGATCTGAGGCATTGAGAGCCGCAGAGAAAATTGCAAAAGAAAAGAAACTAAGAATATGGAAAGATTACACAGCAAGTGCTGCTACTGGAGCCGCATTATTGAAAGGAAAGGATAAGGAATTCACAGCGACCGTCATAGAATGTGTAAATGGAGATGCTTTAAACGTTAAATTGGCTGACGGAACCGTCAAGAAAATCTTTTTAGCTAGTATTCGTCCACCAAGGTAATTTTCTAAATTATAATTACTTAATGTATGCATTTTTTCATTTGAGAGTAAGACATTTTTTGACAATACAAGTAAAATTGGCAATATATAATTGATGTTTTTTTTTAATACTTTAAGATTGGATGAAGATAAAGAAAAAGGTAGTGGAGATGCTGTTCAACCAAGGCCCAAGACATTCCGGCCTTTGTATGATATTCCATTCATGTTTGAAGCCCGAGAGTATCTTCGAAAGAAACTGATAGGGAAGAAAGTTCATGTGACAGTAGACTATATTCAACCTGCATCTCAACAACAGGAGAACAATCGGATTTTACAAGAAAAGCTCTGCTGTACTGTTAAATTTGAAGGAATGTAAGTGACTCATCTTTATAAATGCTACTATTCTAGAGTAATCATATGATTGAAACGCAGTTTACCCATGTAAATAAAAAATACTGATGGACATCCATGTTCAGTCCTGTTTGCTTAATTTTTGTTAATCATTATTTACAGAAATGTTGGAGAAGCTTTAGTTGCAAAAGGTTTGGCAAAATTGGTTCGATACAGGCAAGATGATGATCAAAGAGCATCTGACTACGAGTGAGTTTTTTTATTTATTTAGTGAATACGTTATTCTTTATTTATGAATTACAAACAATTAAGTGTTTTAATAATTACAAAACAATTTATACTGAATAACGAAACTTAACATTATATTTTCAGTCAATTATTATCAGCCGAAGCCAAGGCTCAGAAGACATTCAAAGGACTCCATGGGAAGAAAGATATACCAATGCATCACGTTATTGACATTACTGTAAGAATTACTGATTCAACAATACCATATATGCATTTCATGATAAAATAATTTTAGTGATGGTGACCACGGTTATGATGAGTTAATTTTTTTTATAGGGAGATGCAACTAAAGCAAAACAATTCTTACCCTATTTCCAACGGGCTGGAAAGACGACTGCAATTGCCGAGTTTATTGCTTCCGGATCCAGGTTGAGATTGTTTGTTCCACGTGAAATGCGACTCATTACTTTCCTTTTAGGAGGTATCAGTTGTCCACGAGCTCCAAGAACAGCAATGGGAACTGCTCCACCAAGTGAAGGAGAGCCCTACGGTGATGCAGCTCTTGCTTTTACGAAAGACTTGTGCCTTCAAAGAGAAGTTGAGATTGAAGTTGATTCCATTGACAAAGCTGGTAATTTTATTGGGTAAGTTTTCATTTGATTACTATTTTAATTTTAAAAGTGTTCAAACAAGAAGAAAGAAAAGAAATTGTTTAACTTTGAGTAATAATAATAATTGCTTGATTTCTTTTTTGATTATTATTTATTTATTTTTTGGAAATGGCGATCAGATTTCTTTGGATTGATGGTAAAAATCTTAGCGTAGCTCTGGTTGAAGAAGCGTTATCAGTAGTGCATTTCAGTGCTGAACGGTCAGCACATTACAGATCCTTGCAGATTGCAGAAGAAAATGCTAAAGCAAGGCGAGAAAAGGTAAAACTTTCTTTACAAATATGTACATACCTTTAAGCTACTAGCTTACGTGGTATGTGAAACAACATTTTTTTTTCTTGCCTTGAAAGCTTTGAAGATGCATAAAAAATTAATTCAATACTCTAATTTAAATGATTATTATAAATTGCCAGATTTGGTTGAATTTCGAAGAGACTAAAGAAGAAGTTAAGCCTGAGGATGATAAAAGGTATGAGTGGACATTGAAATTTGTTATGATTGTGTAGAAAAATGAAGAAAATGAAATATATGTACCACATCATTGTGCACTATTTACATCATTTCATGCTTCTATCGAAACTTTAATTTGTGTAGCGAGAGGAAAGTGGAGCCTAAAAATGTGATTATCACTGAAGTCACTTCAACAATTCGCATCTTTGTTCAGTTTACTGATGATGGAGACAAACTAGAAACACTGAGTAAGTAACTACTTAATATATAAAGTGCGTAGTACTTGCGTTGAGCTGTATGTAGATATGTGAACTATGAAATAGGTGTGTGAATCGTATTTAATTCATTTTATCCTTTTGATTACGTAGTGAGTGATTTGAGGAAAGAATTGTCAGATAAGCCACCACTTTCTGGAGCTTACACACCCAGGCAAAATGAGACCTGCGTTGCAAAATACAGCGCGGACAATGAATGGTATCGAGCCAAGGTGGAAAAAATCGCAGGTGGTGAAGTATCGGTGCTGTTCGTAGACTATGGCAATCGTGAAACTGTGAAAGCAGCTCGTTGTGCTCCTCTCCCTAACATCCCATCCGTATCTGCTGCTCCATTTGCGAAAGAGTACGCCCTTGCTTGTGTCACTCTTCCAACTGATGTAAGAAATTAAGATATGACTTATTTAGTTGTTAAATCTTAAATAGCATACGATAAGATATTGTATTTCCACTATATTTCCATTTGAGGACATGGTTTAATTTTCAAATTAATCTCATGGAATTTTAGGAGGAATATGTATCAGATGCAATCAATGCTCTGAGAGCTGATACAGCTGAAGGGAAATTCCAATTAAATGTTGAATACAAGGTGAGGTGTTTTTGAATTCTGGAATCAAATGGTTGGATTTATTCTTTTCAAATAATCAAATAATAATAGTACAATATTAATTTACTCAATTTTGTTTTGCAGAATGGTGGTGTGGATTACGTCACATTGGTTGATGAAAAGTCAAAAGAAGATGTTTGTGCGCGACTAGTTAAAGAAGGGTTGTTCCTGGTAGAAAATAAAAAAGAACGTCGTCTTCAAAAACTGGTATTTAAAATGTTTCAGTTTTTTTAGTACTAAATTTAGTATTTAGTTATTGGGTGACTATATAAAAATAAAAATGTATTAAATGCTTACGTTTGTTTTTCCTTAATTTTATAGCTAAAAGAATACAAAGCAGCGGAAGCTGAAGCAAAAAAGAATCATAATGGGATCTGGGAGTATGGAGATCCTACTGAGGTATGCAAAATACAGGCGTATAACATAATAATAACACTTACTTACGTTGTTAAAATATGTAATTGGATTATAAATTTTAACTCGTGATTCTTTTCCTTTTTATAAAAAATAATAGGATGATGCTCGTGAGTTTGGACTGGGGGGACGTTAAAAAACTACTTTTTTTGGAACGTCAAAATGAAGATTAACTATTACATTGAAGTTATATACTTGACATTTGAACTCCTCAGTACCTAACTAATATTGTAAACTTCCATTCTACATCATATTTACACATAAATAAATACATCAAAAGATAAACGACTTGAATATAAATCATAAAATAAACATATACTCGTATGTATGTATGTAGGTATATTGTATTTATAATAATATTATTATTGTGTTAAATGTTAAATTGTGTGTTAAATCTGACCAGATTTGTATGCAAAGGAAAAAGCTATATAAGACTTTTGCTGGTTGTTTTATAGTAGAGTTATTGTTGAATATGAAATGGATAGTTTTTTTTTGTAAGAATAAGTGTATAGACATTTACACACAAAAAATATATAGTATTTTCTTGTCTTTTTAATTCTTGGAAATGGGATTAAAATTTGTAACTTACTACAACAGAAAGCGATTTGTCATAAATTTATATTGCATACAATAATTAAATAGGCACATACATACGTACATAAAAGCTACTAAACTTGTGCGATTTTGTTTTGCAAAAAAAAATATATACATGTAAATTATTATTACGAAAATATGAAGAAAACAAATCAATTTTGTAAAGTTGGTTCAGTCGGTTGTTTCTAAACTATAAGTATAAGATAAAGAAACGAAGAGGTTATTCGTTTACTTTTTTTCAATACGATAACAATCAAATAATAATATTAGTATTATCAATAATGTCAAGTAAAACAACCCGTACTAGCAATTAGTTACTGACGAGAGAGGAGAGAGGTTTCATTAATATAAAAATTAAAAAAACAATTTACGTTTTCACATTATTATACTCCCGAATACAACGTAAGTAGCTCTCTGTATAATTGTATAGTTTATGAGATATTGAGATATGGCTATTATTATCATAATATCGTTTGAATCAACCCAATTATTATAGTAGACTATACTACAATTTTCTCACCCTTTGTTCACTGAATTTCTTTTGCTTGAGTTTTTTGGGACGGAAGTAAAAAAATAAATAAAAATTCAAGCGGAAGTAAATATTTACATGCATATGCCTTATTCGGCTTATTCTTTCGTTGCTACAACTTTTTGCTTATCGTGGAATATAAATTTTATCTAGAGCTCCTTGATTTCAAAATCGCGAAACATCGTGCATGTCCAATTATTTTTTGTGGCCAACTGTTAAATCTTTAATCACAGTTAAAAATTGAAAAGTGACAGTAGACAGGCAGATTTGGAAAGTGATAATAGACTCGAATCATGTAAGCATTGTTATCAACTAATTGTCCATTATTTTAGGCATTTTTTTAGCAGTACTCCATTAGTCCAATTTATATTTATTATAGAACTTAAAAGTGTAGTAATTAAATAACTTTGAACTTACTACTTTAGTAGTAAGGACCTGGTACATGTGTCGATTCGATTCCATACGATAAATTGTAATACATATAATACATTGCATGGGGTGTTTTTATCATATACTGACAATGATGTCATAGGAATGTAATTCAATTAAACTTGACAAGATAAAAATGTTTATCTGGAAAAACACATTCACTTTTTCGGCTTAGATATACTATTAAAAATATGACCAATTATATATATAAGTTTATAGATAGCAGTATAGCTATAAATGTGTGATATATGATGACCATGGATAGGGAATAATAATAACAATAGCGATTAGTTTTTTTGCCGTTTTTGTAGGAGTAAGACGTCTGTATTTTTTCTCCTCAATTTTTCATAGAGTGCAATAGACTACAATTTATTTCTGATCGTCTTCAACTCCTGTCTATATATATATCTATCTTCAAAATAATAATAGAACCAATTTGAACCTGTACACATTTTCAAGTACATCAAAATTTATTTTTGTGTAATATATACTTCAAGATCCTGTAAAAACGATGGCGGACAAAAGGCACAGTGTAGATGATGGCAAACCCCCTGGAAATGAAAAGAAAAAATCTATTGAAACTGCCTTGTCACCTGAAAATCTTCCGGACGACCTCAAGAAAATTTTTCAGTACGTGTTTTTATTTAAATCATTTGTATAATTTAATCCCTTTATTTTTGTACTTGTTTTGCATGGTTCAAAGTACATACGTAATATGCACAATTTAAATCATGGTGAATACATGACTTATTAGACTATATTCATCAATTATTCATCAATGAGTCTTGGACTGAAAGAAATACCCTAATATTTGACTGCCACTCCCTTTTTAAAGGAGTTTTTCCACATATTATAGCTATATGCATGTATAGATATAACAACACATGGTAGCACTTGATGAAGGAGAGCGATTGATACATTTATATGTATCTCGTTATTATGACGGCAAGATAACTTTTCTTCACTTTGTATGATTGTACATTGTAGTCTTCATATATGCACTCTACAGTAATTACATAGCTATCTAATTGATCGTGAATTTCGTGAACAAACATTTCAAGTGTTCAATAAAAGAAATGTTAGTAAGAGCTTTCCAGGAAAGTTTCCCATAAATCTAAATTCCCATGACATTACCTCATTTGCGCACCACCAATACTAGTCATACTACTGTACCAAAGTACCAACTACCATCACTATAGGTTATTAAAATTTAATTCGAGGACTACTTAACAGGTCTTTTGGCGTTCATGATCTGGAGCCTATAGATTCATGTAAATAGTACTTACTTGAATTCATCACAATTATAACTTTTTTTTCATATCCAGGTTTGTAGATACCAACAAGGAGAGGTACATTTCGACTTTGCGAGAGGCTGTTGGGATTCGTTCTGTGTCGGCATGGCCAGAAGCAAGAGCGGAAGTTCTGAGAATGGTTACGTGGACTGGCTGCAAATTAAAAGACTTGGGATTTACAGTAGAAGTTCGTAAAATTGGTGAGCAAGTAAGTATTCAAAGTATTGTGTTTTTTTGTTTCTTCATCAATCGGATCATAAATTAAAAAAATTTATGTCAAATATTGGCTTAAGTAAAACATTATTATTATTATATTTTCTACATTCTTTGCCTATTTTTGATTACGAATTTAGACATTTGACAATGGAGTGACCCTCGCGCTTCCCCCAGTTATTTTCGCAACACTTGGTAGTGATCCAGACAAAAAAACCGTTCTCATTTATGGACATCTTGATGTTCAACCAGCAAAACGTGAAGATGGATGGGATAGTGATCCCTTCTTATTGATGGAATGTCATGGACAATTATTTGGACGTGGAGCCACTGATGATAAAGGACCTGTTTTGGGATGGCTCCATGCAGTCGAAGCCTATCAAAAGCTCAACCTTGACGTTCCAGTCAACATCAAAATTGTATTTGAGGCAATGGAAGAATCCGGATCCGAGGGACTAGATGATTTGTTGAAAGCTCAAAAGGACAAATTTCTAAAGGATGTTGATTTGGTGTGCATATCTGACAACTACTGGTTGGGGAAAAACAAGCCATGCCTGACCTATGGCCTTAGGGGATTATGGTAGGAAAATTATTCTAATCATTTAATTCAGAGATATTACTTACAACATTTTAAATGTTATAGGCAAGTTCGTATCTAATATAAAAGTATAACAATTTTAATTATTATTTCAGTTATTTTTTCTTGGAAGTTGAAGGTGGTACGAAAGATTTACACAGTGGAGTATTTGGTGGAGCTGTCAAAGAACCAATGGGGGATCTTGTCTGGCTACTGGCTCAATTGCAAGATGCGGACGGAAATATTTTAATTCCAGGAATAAATGATGATGTTTGTGAAGAGACATCAGATGAGCAAGAACTTTATGATAGCATCGACTTCAGTCTTGATGAATTTCGAGAGGAAATTGGTGTGTGTGAAGTCCGATTTCCAAACGACAAGGTAATATTTTTGGAGAATTTTGTTACTAATACATTTTAAAACAACTCAAACTCTCCATCATTCATCCATGTTAGGTAAAAACTCTCATGCATCGATGGCGGTACCCATCTTTATCCATTCATGGAATTCAAGGATGTTTTAGTGACCCCGGTGAGTGTAATGTTTTGTGTGTCATGCATAAATAATATCGAAATATTAAAGGAAACATATTTTAATTGAACAATTTCTTAATGTTGTATGCAAAAAAAATAGGAGCTAAAACAGTCATTCCACGGAAAGTGATTGGGAAATTTTCCATTCGGCTTGTACCAAATCAAACACCTGACCAAGTTGAAAAAATTGTGATAGCTTACTTAAATGAGAAATATGCAACACGTAAATCTCCAAATGCAATGAGGGTATGTAGACTTTAACTTTACGTGTCCAACATTACAAATCATTCATAATGCTAGTTGTACTACACGTTGCTAATTATATCCCTTGTGTATTTTGTATTATATTTTTCTAAACAAAAAGATATTTATGGAACATGGTGGTAAGCCATGGGTTGCTGATTCTAACCATCCAAATTATCGGGCAGCTAGTATTGCAACTAAATATGTTTACAACGTTGAACCATTTATGATACGTGAAGGAGGCAGTATCCCTGTCACCCTTACTTTTCAGGTATAATGTTTTTTTTGATACTATTGAGCATTGATACCTATATTTCCTTGTATAGATATATTTGGCGGATGATGGTGTTCCTGCTTGGACTACAAATCCTTTCCATCCTAGGTAGAATAAACAAGAATTTGCGAATTGGTCTTTTGATTGAAGAGTATAAGTAACCAGTAATATACACCGCAGAAAATTCTTGTTTATTTTATATACCTTTGCTTTTCCATACTTCCTTATTGCAGTTACAAAGCAGCTCGTTCAGCCATTGGTTTTGTTTTCCATTCCTATCCTGATATGATACGAGAAGGAGGGTATATGAATCAAGTCATAGTTCTCCAGGTTCCTTTCTTACCTTTCCTTGTTTCCTTTTCCTATTACTTATTCCTATCCAACCATCACCAAGATCTTCTTGAGATTTCATCGTAAAATTTCTTTTTACATGAAAAACAAATGTTATTTATGAACAATTGACTTGGTATATAGGAAACGACAAAGAAGAACGTTTTACTGTTGCCTATGGGAGCCAGTGACGACGGAGCTCATTCTCAGAACGAAAAAATTGACGTCCGTAACTACATTGAGGGGGTAAGAAGATATTCTGTCAAATACACTATCTACTAATCTAGTATGGGGTTAATATTCGACATATTTAGTGCAATTAATTTATATAATGTCGTTAATTTTTACAGACCAAAGTCATGGCTGCATATTTGTATGAACTTGGGCAAATTACAGAATCACTTGACGAGAATCCAACTGGGGTCAAATGTCCAATTTGATTTCCCATTCGCTCAAAATTCCAAATTTAATCATGTCCAGCATCAGCATACATAATGAAAATGAATGTACCGAAACATAAGAATAGTCAATGTAATAAACAAGCATGATAAATGATAATATGTACTGGTTTTGTACAGGCAAGAATACACATTTTGATTATAAAAACTACTTCATTGTACACAGCGCATCCTTTGTTTAATGTTTCCACAGTCCAAAGCATTCATCTCAGTCGAAAACTGGATCGACAACCGAGGTATTCCGATTCCATACCCGCATACCTCGGTTAAACCATCAAGAGATAAGTGCACAGTAAGCACTGCTTGCCATTGTATGTACATATCATACAGAATCGTCTGTTTATCCTTAGTTTTGACATTCTCAATTAGCCGAAGACTCGATTGAAAACTGACATATTTCGATTTCGATTCCATCCCCGCCTTGGTGAACCATAAACACAAGCATTATGTTTCCTTACACATTTATTGTCATTTATATGTATGTATAGGCATGCAACTTAGTCGTGTTACCATTCCCCACTCGACGTCAGTAACGATAAATATGTTTGAAAAGTTTGTGTATAATGATCACATTAATATATTGTATGCCACCGTACTAATGTTTTTAACTAACTATATAGTAATGGTAATGATGATGTAGTTTGGCTTTTTGGGAGGATGAGCCCTATAACTTTGTAGGAGGAATAAGGAGAATATTTGATAAAGGTAAATGCTACTAAAATTATTGGCAGTCTTATTTTGTGTTTTCAAGTGGAAGCAGCATCTTTTTTATTTTCCTCAGTGTTTTTTCCCTTACGTTTTATTTATATATATATGTATATATATATACATAACTTGTTTTTATTTTCTTTTGCCTTCTCGCTTCTGTATTCCTCTACCTGTCAAAATTGATTTCGAAATTATATTTGAGAGAAGCGAGTGTGTGAGTAACGCAGAGCATATATAGTATACAAGTCATGGTCTTGTGCTTCCTATCTTGTTACACCACTGAGTGAGTATGTAGGCTAGTGCGAGAATTTCAAGTGGAAGTCAACTTAGATTATATCTTCAAAACAGAAACCATTTTAATATAAAAATAGGCAAATTTATATGAGGAGTATATATCATATATATAGTAAGTAATAGGACTTTGATACAAGTACATATGTAGGTAGGTATACGCTTTTGGTGAAAAAAGAGAGAAAAAGATCTCAACTTGGATTTGGTGAGCACAAATGTCAAGAAAGCTAACGAAACGATAAGTATATACTAAGTACTGTTTAAAACTGAGAAAAACTATATACTTAGTCTAAATACTTATTTAGGTGGTTACTTATTACCTATATGAACTCACTTCATCGCTCTAATTGTAATAATGGCGATATTAAATGTACCTATATTATATATATTATTTATTGTAATGTAAAGTTTTGGTAGCTTTAATTTTTATAAGAGTTTTCTCGCCATATTGTGATATAGCAGTGCAGAGATATATAGGAAAAGAATGTTTGACATAATAATAATAATTAATTGTATTAAAACTGCTATCTAGTGTCTATGTGACATACAATATTTTATTATAAAGGCTCTTTGAGTTTAAAGACTTTAACCTGTACTATAGCATATGTATATATGTATACATATATTTTTAATTGTTCTCGTAATGGATCCCAATTATTTTCCTATCTCTGTGTAATGGAACACACTCTAATTAACAAATCATAAATAGAGCTTTTTATTCGAGTAGGAGCAATTTTCTGTTACAATATGCAGAAACGGTGGTCATCCACAAGAAGTCTAGGTACTAATTATTATCACGATAAACCTCAGTTAGTCGACTGTGGTTGCCAAGAATGCTACAATGGAATGCTTCAGGTAAATATACATACTTATCAAATTTTATTGTATTTATTTTATATCTTTATTATATTTCTTCATTATCTTTATACCTTAATTTTGTTTCCTCCAATGCACAAATTGCCTGAATATAAGAACATTGAATGAAACACTGAATTGCTGTAGACTCGTGTAGAGTGTATTGTAGAATGAGAGTTGTAGAGCTTTCATTTTCCAGTACTTTTTTTTTTTTTTTACCGAACTTGGGACTAACGATAAAAGGTAATAAAGTAAATATGAGTAGGAACTTTTGGGGCGAAACGACACCTAAAACGTCGTACTCGGCAGATACATCACTGTCTTCCACACACTTTACATACATATTGTATGAGGAAAGGCATATTTGTAGGTATATGTACGTACCTATAATAAAATTTTACCGAGTAGAAAATACAACAAGTAGTAGATGAAATTCCGGATTCGGGACAAACTCTGTATAAGTTTTGATACTAACACTATTGATCTGTACATGCGTACGCCTCGATGTACGGACGTACTTTTATTTACCTGGTTTTCTGGTCCCTTTTGGTCCTGGTTCTATAGTAGTCCCACACTTCTTTATCTCTCTCTCTCTCTCTCTCTCTCTATAACACTTTAATTTTTTTGAATTTCTCTCATGGAAAAGTTCTGTATTATTCGTTACGCACAATTATCTCACCTTTCCTTATTCTCAGAATTGTTATCCTACCATGTTCTACAATACTTTCCCCCCCTTTCGGGGGAAACGATATTCACATGTGAGTTTGTACTTTTCTTTAATATTTATATTCATTTCAGTCCACATTCCTAAGGAATGGTCCCTTTTCTCTATTAACCTATATATTTACATTTACCAAAAGCAGAATACGACAAATAATAATAAAACAAAAGATACTCCTTTATCTTACATTGTTTGTGATTGATCCTTATCTGTATTTATAGACTTTGTATTTGAGATTTTATGATATAGAATATATATGAAGTTCCGTGTAATAAAAAATGTATTCTTTATAGTTTCTTTTGTTTGTACCTACAAAATTTCAGGCTGCAAACAGTGCGAGCGTCAAGAAAAAGATCTCGAATCAAATTATTGTGCATCAAGAATTGATTAATAGTGATAATTCGACCACAACGTGGCCTTGTACTCCACAAGGTATTATTAATTAATACTTTATTAATAATATCATATATGAACATGAGTACCCAGTTTGTATTTATACAAAGGGCAATGTCCTATATATGTGATTTCCTACTTTGTTTTTATCCCGCTCCTTACTATATTATATAAGTGTATATATACTTACATTATTAATACCTAAACCAATTTTTGTTTTTTCAGAATGTCTGCAAATGTTCAAAGGCAAACTGACGAGTTGGGAAGAGCAAGAAATACTAAAATATTCACAAATCTGGTATTTGGGGCACGAATTAGGACCAGGCAAAAAAATTTCTGGGGATTTATCCAATCCATTAATGAATTTTGGATATGATGATGAATCTGGAAATACTAGACTGGGTATAAGAACTAATATATAATATATATTATAGTGATAAAACTGAAAAATACCCCATACGTTTGTTTGAAAGAGTCTGTATTCTTTTCAAATTGTGATATATATTTATTTATATTTATAGTGACAAAAGATCATCTGGCTTATCGTTATGAAATATTGGAAGTCATTGGAAAAGGAAGTTTTGGTCAAGTTATTAGAGGACAAGATCACAAAACATCCAGTCAAGTTGCGATAAAGATTATCAGAAATAAGAAAAGATTTCATGCTCAGGCCCTGGTTGAAGTCAAAATTTTAGAACACCTCAGAAAACGTACGTATATATATAAAAAAAAGGGACTCCACTATCGATGATGTCAATCAATTGATTAATGAATTCCTTCGGATCATTCGTAAATAAGAAGTATATACTAATGATAAAATCTAATCCGAATTTTTCTTATAGGAGACTGTGAAAATACAATTATTCGAATGGTATGAAAAATATTTTCAGTTTTATTTTTCAATTTATTATTGATATCAACACGTGACTATTTAATTCCAAATTTTTTATTTTCTCTCTAACCACAGTTTACGAGTTTCTACTTTCGGAATCATCTATGCATTGTTTTTGAGGTATTTATGGAAAATATCTATACTGACTGTATTTTTTATGCATAGTGTGAATATTTCCGTAACAAGATTATTATCATTTTTCTGTATATGTGTTTTATTTCTCCAGCTCATGAGTTTAAATCTTTACGAGTTAATAAGAAGAAATCATTATCAAGGATTCAGCTTTAGTTTGATTAAAAAATTTACCGTTTGTCTACTCAAGTGTCTGGTGCTACTCAAACAAGAAAATATAATTCATTGTGATCTTAAACCGGTAGGATTTATATAATTTGCAGAGCATTCGACATACAATATTTATTTATCAATTTAAATGACGAGTTATAACTAATTAGTTTACGCCTCTTTGTACAGGAAAATATTCTACTTCGTCGACGAGGTTCATCCGGAATTAAAGTAATTGACTTTGGGTCAAGGTTCGTTTTTTGTTTCATCTGCATATTTATAAGGCCTAAGTTCATACAAATATAGGTATAATTAATATTTTACTTGAAGTATACAGTTGTTTGTGTTAGTTTTTAGTTTGCGCTTCTTGGAAGGAAATATAAAAACATGAATATCATTATTTGTTTTCTTTACAGTTGTTTTACACACGAGCGTGTTTTCAGTTATATTCAAAGTAGATTTTACCGTGCACCGGAGGTGATCCTTGGCATTCCTTATACGACAGCCATTGATATTTGGTCCCTTGGCTGCGTTCTGACGGAATTGTCTACGGGCTATCCTCTCTTTCCTGGTGAAAATGAAGTGGAGCAACTTGCTTGTATAATGGAGGTAAGTCCATTTCCATTTCTTAGCCCTATATATTTTCATCATGCAAAAACTTCATCAACTGTAATGAATATTTTGGGTTCTTAACGTGATATCAGACAATAGGCCTACCCCCCGACAACCTCATCAATGCGAGTACAAGAAAACGATTATTTTTTGACTCAAAGAATCAACCACGGTGTCTGTCTACGTAAGATATTCTTACTAAGAATTTATATATCAATTTTGACAATTGAATTCTCAATTATTGTTGTTACTTCCTCTATGTATTTTGGCTTCTATTCAATAATTAACTCATATGAATTAATAATTAACTAATGT
This sequence comes from Gisinianus flammeolus, assembly GCA_034699125.1. NCBI lineage: Eukaryota > Metazoa > Arthropoda > Collembola > Symphypleona > Katiannidae > Gisinianus > Gisinianus flammeolus. The sequence goes on along the minus strand of JAIUND010001898.1, from coordinate 12,153 downwards.
TCAAAGTAAGGGACGCCTTCGTCGACCGTCTTCGAGGGACTTGAACGCATTATTACAAAAATCTACTTCTTGTGATGGCTCTATGAGCCGGGAATTCACTGGCTTTCTCAAACGCTGTCTCACGTAAGGAAATATGTACATATACATCATTAAAGGCTTATTCTGTTATCTATATATTTTTATGTAGTTTCAACATGAATATTTAACATGACATATTTTTACTATGTATATGTACATTTAGCTGGGAAGGCAGTGAAAGAATAACCCCTGATGAAGCCCTTAATCATCCTTGGATTACAAATAACCAACTGGTTAACAATAATGTCTATACGACCATAAGAAAATGATTATTTCATATATATACTATTTGAAAAAATTCATTTCACGTTCAGGCAGCGTCTTTCAATATGCTACTATACATTCAAGTTATGTATTCCCCTTCTGAAATCTAAATAATTTGTTTTAATTAAAAAAATATCAGTTAACTTAACTGAGTTAAGTATAATCGACTTTAACTTATGTGCATCGTCTATTTTGATGTCTCATTTCACACTTAGTGTCTACGCGTCAAATATTTGGAATTTAATGACCTTCTTTTTACTTAACCGAGTCACATTATTACTGTTATTACTATTATTATTATTATTATTATTATTGCAACCTGTATAGGTCGGAAAATCATTCCGTAATGGAATTTCCATTCACAATAAGAAAAACAATTTGTTGTTCGTGCGAAGGTTCATGCGTTTGAACTATGTAAAATAAATGTTTCCAATTTGAAGCCAGTGTGTTCATAAGTCTCCTTCTTTTAAATACGAGTTAAGTTTTAAAAATTGCATACACCTACTGCAATTTGCAATAATGTAATTCGTAGCATACATACCTATTATATAAATATTATGCCGAGCAAGCGATTCTAATGGAATTTCAGTCTTCAAAATATTCAGAAGTTTACTTCTGAACTTTGATATTTAGTGTTTTGCTCGTCTATATTTCACTATCACATCCTGTTAAACTAATTGCTGTTGATGGAGACAACAAATTTTCCCCACTATATGAATACAAAATATTTAGAGAAACTTGGCCTTGAAATTCTTTGAATTTCCAATATGTCAATTTGGGAAAGCAGAAAAGGTATACCAAAAGTCTTTGCTTGCTGTAAATTTTAAGCCGTTTTCTGATTCTAATTATGTCAAACTGGAAATACATTTAATAGAACGTTTACAGCTTGGTGTTAACTTTGGGAAAACTAAAAAATCACTTGAAAGTCTATGCTGGGCCCGTTCAACGGGCCCATCAAGGACTTTCAGTGATTTTTCAGTAGTTCTAAGGTTGTATCTACCAATTGCTAAACCATTTCGTTCGAATTCAAACACAACTGAACTGGATACTTCATTGATAACGCTCTCAATGACTTTGTACTTACGAATGAGCCATGAAGTATTATGTATTATCGTATGATTCCGATGATGACGAAAAATAGTATTATTTACCTTTTGTATACAATGACATACGAAGGAGGCTTTGAATTTCTCTACAATTTTTGAGCGATCTGAGTGAAGGCAGATGCCAGTATAATCTTCAGTGGGCATTGAGTTCATGAGCATTGATTTGAGGCAGTAGCCGTTTCTCTCCGGGATTTTATTTCTGTAAGGGAAAACATTAAAATTTAATGATTAAATCGTTTTTAAAAAAAATCGGACAAGTTTATTTTGTGCAACATATTTAATTCTGTATACATAATAGTAATACCCATTAATATTGGCAATTACTACTTAATAATTATGCTAAATTATTTGCGTTAAAAATAATATTTGTGTTTAACTATATTCTCATCTAAAACAAAGGCGCCTAAAAATGCAACGAGTTTTAATATTGTATGCAAGTCGTACATTGATTTACAAAACTGAAAACCAAACTATAAGACCATTAGGGAGCTCCATTTTTCACAAGCCGTTTAAAAGCTGAAGGCGGATTATTAGCTCTTCTCTCGCCCTCGAACAACAGTTAATCATGTCATAACTCTTCACCGCATTATTCAAACTGCTGAGAATAAAACATCTTTATCACTTTTTTCAGTCTCCGAAATTAAGTTGTAGTCAAATCTTGGAGTGAATATACATATTACGACCGTGTTCTAAAAATAATATATAAGGACATTCAATTGAAAAGTAAAAGGAGGGGAAGTGAATGGTATACAAAATCCGAGAGCCAGACCAATAATACTACGATTTCCGAGTTTTGTACAAAGACAATGTACCGTGTCTAATTAGTATCTGTATACGTATAGCCGTAACATTTGTCATCAACGACATTTCCTTGAATCTATAGAACGAGAGAATAACTATTTATATAGTTGTTGAAATCGGCAGTGAACGGAATGTGGGTATGACAAATTATACGGGAAGATGGAAAAAGAAATAATACGACCATTCAGGAAGAAATCGTAACAATTTTAAGGATTTTTAAAATCTATGTAGGTTCAAATGGTTGATCTTCATATTTTTTCTTACAAAAGCACAAGCATAAAATTCAATCTTGAGCTACGATTTCTACACAAATTTGAGGAGAGCGAAGAAGAGAGATGGACAAGGAGGAGAGTAGGTAATCTAAAAGAGAGAAAGCAGAAATCTAATCGTGTCTCGCATGAACAGCAATATATTTGTACATGTGTAAAAAAAACTGTATGCATGTAATCCCGCACACACGTTTTTCAAAGGTTTCAAAACTCATCGTCAAACTTGAACGCTTTAAGATGATGCGGGAGGAAAAAAAACGTAAAAAGCATCCGGGGGAAGTGTACGAGGGAAAAAAGTATAGCTCATTGGTATACATAGAGTAATTATGTATGCACAATGAGTTTCTGTGTGTACGAGTTCAAGAGGACGGAGTATAGACATGCCCTAAATTCGGTTTAACTCTTCAAACTGGGCCCAATTTTGGCAGTGATCCGACTGTCCCAAAAATGGCATTGGGGCTCTAAGAAATTGTATACTGAATGGGTGGTGTTGTTATCGAGTGGGTTATTGGCTCCCGGCAACCAATCTAGCCAATTACCAACATCCTCTCATCATACAGAGACTTTAAATACCATTTTCATTTCCGTCTCTCGCTGCAGAACAGCTTCCGACCGTAAGTGTAACACGTTACTCCGCTTTCTCTATACATCTAATACTGTTTCGGTTTTGTTATTTTGAATCATACTGTTATGACTTTTACTTTCCTGTCAATTCCTACCATGTGCATGAAGTTTCTAGAAACGACTTAACCTTTTCAAGAAACATAATCAAGTTGAAAAATTACTTTCAATTAAATCCATTGTGTGTGTGTCTTGTGGTCATTTACTACGTCAGCTCAGCATATACACGAGCAACAAGTTAGCCCAGTTAAAACCAAGTAAATAAATCAACCACTGACTGCGATTCAAATAATTCTTCACAAATTTCTTGGCAACTCTTCTATTGTAGTCAAATATTGATTATTTCAAACCACTTGTTGGTGCTTAGCAGTGAATTTATTGCTATACTTGTCTCCTGTGTGTACGCAACAAAGTTTTCAACTGACAACAACTTGGTAGTGGATTAGAAATATTTAGAAAAGTTAAATTGGCTGCATAATGAACTTTTGAAACAGCTAAGGATTTCACAGAAGAAGTTGTTGTTTTCGTCTTAAATCAAAGCACAGATATATTGAGATTAAAGTGTATGCTGAACTGACAAGTATATACAGCCTGACTACACACACTCTCTGGATTTTGCAAGGAAAAAGCATGCAAATCTAACGATTGGACTTTATTGCGTATTTTGACTCAACAGGAAAGCTCAAGAGCTGTTCAATTACACGTCTTCGTTGATGCTAGAGTTCAGTACACCCTTCTTTTTATACAACAAGGTCACTTAGAGTCAACAAACATAAAAAGTCGTCAACATGGTCGTCGAGAAGAAATCTGAGGGTCCAGATCCCGATCCAACTGAATACTTGTTCATCTCTTTGGAACAAAAGAGGATAGACCAAGCGAAGCCTTATGACTCTAAAAAGGCTTGTTGGATTCCCTGTGAAAAAGATGGCTTCGTCATGGGTGAGATCAAGTCAACCAAGGGAGACATGGTGGTTGTCGGAATTCCCGGTGGTGAGGTATGTGTGATTCCAGAGTTTATGAATTACTATATATAAATTCTAATTGTCAATGATTTATCATTATGTCGATAATGTGAAAAATTTAATCTACAAATCAATCAAATCTAATAAAGTGAGATAAATTCTCAATGAGGGATCCTCTGTGATGAGTAAAACAGATTTTAGAAATATTCTATGAGAGTGAAATGTTAGACTTAAAACAATTGCAATCAGACAGCAAGAGCTGAGACAGTACAAATATTTTCTGTAGCTGGATGAGACGAGAATTTTTATTGTAATGCCAACCAAATTGATTTATTATGTAAATACATATATGATTCCAATTTAATGAGCATCGTCAAATCCGAATATTTTGACAACATTTTGACATGTACAGGAGAAGACATTTAAAAAGGAAATGATCTCTCAAGTCAATCCGCCGAAATTCGAGAAGGTTTACTATATATATTATTATTATTCATAACAAGAATAAATTATTCGTACAAGACTATACCTATAGGACGACATAGATTTTCACCTGTTTGAGCAATTTTAAATGTAGGTGGAAGACATGGCAGATTTGTCAGATCCTGCAGTGCTCCATAACTTGAAACAACGTTATTACCACAGGCTAATATACGTGAGTCTACGAGGCTCAAATGGACAGAAATGCTAACCTTTAGTTCTTTTGCTTCATTTTTTTCTCTCTCGCGGGGTCTCATAAAAAGCTGAAAAACTCTCTAGTATATATACCTGTAGACGAAAAAGGGTGTAGTTGACAATCAGTCATATTTAATTGAATAGAAAAAATTGAAGCCCATGAGTATTACAAGTGTAAGTAATGCGAATTCTTACTAATTACGACCCAAAAATCATCAAGAAATCACACTTTAATGAAATTTTAAACTGTGACCTGGATTGACCTATTTCAACCAAAGATATGAGATACTATACATGAGATGATATGAGCAAATACAATACATTGATTGATGATTAAATGAAATTTTATCACGTACATTTAGTGACATAATGCCAATGTAGTTGACGAATATATTATTGTATGTATTTTGCACTAATTGCGCTTTATATTTTAAAAATATAGGAGATAACATTAAAGAAGGACTTTGTATCTCAAGTGAATCCACCAAAAGTAAGATTAATATAAAAAATAACCGTCTAAATTTTAAGGATTTATTATTCGTATAAAAAGGTATTTATTGAGTCTAATCAAAACTCTGTATATTTTTCAATCTGCAAAAAGTTTGAAAAGACTGAAGACATGTCTAATTTAACACATTTATCGGACGCTGCAGTTCTGTATAACTTGAAGCAGCGCTACGTTAATCGATTCATTTATGTGAGTCAAAGACTATTATTACATAAATTGTTGTTTAAAATATATAGCTTTTGTGCTTGTTTCTTTATATTATAATTTTAAGGAGTTACTTGTTTTTACTCCCTTTTATTTAAAAGCCATTAACATGTTGTAAATATAGAGATTTCCAAATTGAATCCCAACAAAAGTTAGCATCTCGGTTAAAATTGTAAAGAATCTTCATTGCAAATACGATTTCCAAATTTACAGTACGATACAATTGGTTATTTCGAGGCCCTTTACTATCTTTAAGTGCCTGTCACACTGCCTGTGCAGATGTAGGTAGCCTTGGGTTATCTTATAGTTCATGCGTTCTTATATAAGAGCACGTCTACGAGTGGGAACAAAAAAATCCGTTTCCTATATATAATAGTGAAAGTAAAAACAGATACAACATATTCTAAGAATTTGGGAACATGTTTTTACAAAATTAAGAGCTTTACACAACATACAAACAAACGTTATTTGTCTAAAATGCGGAATGTTTACCGAATTTTTAGCAAAATTACCTGTTTTTCTTATAAAATCGGTTTTGGAAATGCTCTGCTGCAACTTTCCCCATAAAATTCGAGAAACGTTTTTTTATTTTTCAACAAATATTGACCTGAGGAACAAAGTCCTCAAAGTACTCAAAGTCCTAAAATTGGGACAAGTGCGATATCGCACGAGAAGTCCATTTCTTAAAAATAAGCGATAAAAACTCCGAAATGGAGACAAGTCATTATGGTCAAATCAGACTATTTCATACGACAAACCGTTAATTGTTAGTGTTGATATTGAATTGGGTGAAAGTCACCCAGATTTGTTTGTTTTATATCCCGAATAGCAAACCCCAAAACGAATTCCCTTATAAGCGGATTTGACTTTTCAAAATTATCGATATCTTTACATATCATGTATATATATACTTATATATGTGGCTTCTATAATTCGAATGATTATAATCTAGCTAATCGGTTAAATTTATTGGATTGTGTTTTGTATTCGTTGTTGTTATTGTTGGCTATCTTTCACAGTAAAAAACCTTGTTTTTGTTTTTCCCTTTGCATGGATTCCATATGCCATGGAACTTACACATTTCTCATCAATGTTGTGTGAATATTACTGGATATACAGATATATAGATACTTAAGTACGTATATCTTCAGCTTCACGCACAATCGTACTTTCACCAACACAAGGACATGTAACTTTTCTCAATATGATTTCTACATCGTATTTTGGACTGTTTTATTGAAGAGAAAGTTTTTTCGTTTGATTATTACTTTAGTCTTTTTGCTCTCGTACTCAATTGTAGAAAATGAGTACAGTAAAAGTATCTATAGAATCTTTCCATCCATTGAAAAGTACAAAAGTAGACTAAACTAAAACGCTCATGCATGGCCTTCTCAGCTTTGACCTAGACAACGGTTCAAATCAATGTGTCAGTCCTCGCACAGACTACAAATCCCCAGAATTAAAAAAACAATGAACGTTTTTCTGGAAAATGCTCTCTAATCTCTCGTTGAAATCTGTAACTTTGAAAAGAGTTAAAATTTTGTCTGGAAAGACCCCCGCACCCCTGCAATATACCTTTCAACCTATAGATACCGAACGGACTATATAGGTTTTTTTACATAAAAAATGCGAATGATGATACGCATCATCATTTGAAAGCATTGTTATCCACAATGCCTTTTTTTTATTTTTTATTTTTTACATTTTACTATTAGATTTTACTACTCTGTATTAGTTTCCGTGTTTATATTTCCTATACCTTTACCCTGTTTTTGTGTTTTGACTTTATAATATGCGAATGTGTACATTCGCAAAATGATAATCATTCACGTTTTAAAAATATTTAAGTATTAGAATTGCATTTAACATTTGAAAAAAATCTTCAGATTCGTTCAACATCTTGTAGATTATATATATATGAATCGTGGGAATCCAGCTTCTAAAAAAGAAGCGTGGAATCTTGAATCGTTTTACTTTTCTGTGACTGTGTGAATTGCAACTCATTGTTCGCTTTTGTTATGCCGACAGTGACAGGGGTACTAACTATAAGGAACCGAATCTTTACATTTATACCTATATACGCTTTCATGCACCAAAAGTTGTACCTTGTTCTAGTTATATATACCTTGTTCCAAAAATATCAAGTGTATAATGCAGATTGTCTCAGAGTGTGTCCAACATGTCTTGATTATGCAATAATTATTTGTGACAAAATATTATGAATAACTATATATGAAGAAATCTGCACTTTCTTCATTTTTCCGAGCATGTAGAGATTAATTGAATCTCATTTTGAAAATGTACAAAGACTTTTATAGAACTTATAGACTTTTTCATCTAAAATGCATCCAAAACTTTTAGTGAGTCCTTCCAACAAAATAACTTGTGTATAGATTATTCGACAGTGAATTTTCATACAGATTTTTTAATTGTGGTCAATATACATATTATTATGTAGAAAATCTTAGCAAATTATATTCCATTTTTTAGTTTGCTGAGAACACCAGAAGCTCAAACCGTTTAGAAAAATTTACTCATATATACGATATGTACACATAAGTACATAATTATATACAGCGGAATCTGCGAAAAATCCAAGTGGAATCGGAAATGCTTGCATATTTCACGAGAAAAAGAGCAAGATTGGAGGACGATAAAGATCCTATATATAGAAAGAATGTGCCGGCACCTATTTTTGTCACGTGTTCAACTAAAGTCAGAGAACTTTCAGAGAAACTTACGATCTTTCTCCCAAACTTAATGTTGTACCTTGAACATTAATTGTATCAATTGACATTCTATCATTCTCAACAGTCCCAAAACAACCTATCTAAATTCCAAGACACAAAGGCAATGTTTGATGATGATGACAAAGGATAAAATCGCTAATGATTTGACAGACAACTATAGTCAAGTATTCAATTTGCTACGTATACAAGAGAGACCACTAGTTGGTATGTGTAGATGCATACTGAATTCCAAAAAAAGTACAAATACTGTACATATGTGTATACAAGTTGGTTTCGGATCGGTATAGGTCAAACTGAAAGAAAAATTCAAAGTGAATTCTAGGACACCGTGATGCTTTAAGCTATAGGTATGTGCTATACATTTGACATTTGCAAACCCTTGTACTGCTTCCTCTCCACCTGGTTTCCATTTCGTCTCTCTCCTGCTTCTCTCTGCCTATACCGGGTGAAAACTCGGCCCTACTCTCTCTCTGTTCGTCTTGCGTGTATTTTTGTGTATATTACATAGGATTATGAATATACTCTCTATTCGGAAATGTTGATTTTTTAGTTTTTTTTCATCGAAAGACAATTTTTCAATGATCCTTCTATATTATAGCGGCATCATTGAGTAATTGTCTTTCGATGAAAAAAAACTAAAAAGTTAAAAATTTCCGAGTAGATAGTACACACCAAACCTTGTTGTTTCTGAGGGAGTTTAGAGATTCCTATAGACAAGCGAATCTTTGATTTCATCAAATGTAAATATCTCAGGGATTTTTTATGCCACATTTTCTCTGCACAATTTTTATACCATGCAGATTTCTCCATTTATAATAGACCAATAATAATAATCATTACATGACCTGTGTGCATTCACATTACATATATCAAATATACATACATGGTCTCGTAATAATAATGCTTTCAAATGAGCAAATATTTTTTTCACTCGCTATTATGTATTAGGTACTGTAACTACAACTTTTGTTCGTATCAGCACTGTCGATATATGTATAGTAATTCCTTATTCAAATTAAATTTAAAAACAAAAAAAACAAAAAAAAATCTATTCCTAGATTCCTACGTACCTTTAACGTTTAACATCCTTTTACATCCTACATCCTATCATTTCTTTCTCTTTAGTTTTAGTTTATTTTATTTCATTATTATTTTTTATCTCAAGTGACATCAAGGTTAGGAATTAATCCATGTTTTATTATATGGTATAATACGAAAATATATATAGACCTACTCCGGCTTGTTCTGTGTCGCCATTAATCCCTACAAACGCTACCCCATTTACACCAGCCGAACGATGCTAATCTACAAGGGCAGAAGGCGAAATGAAGTCCCACCTCACATTTTTGCCCTTTCTGACGGAGCCTACTCTGAAATGTTGACCTGTGAGTTTTCTTTGGTAATTTTTCTTCTCTAGAACTGTGCAGTATTCAGTACATTTTATAGATGCTAATTGTAAACTCGAGTAAGCATCCACAATCAAAAGTTAAAAGTAGAATCTTTTCAGCATTTACACAAAACGAACGATAAGTGCATTTGGGTATGGGAAATTCTTACCACATATAGGTATACTTTACTTATGCTGTAAATTGACATTGTTCAGACTCCATAATAAATGTATAATCATTCGATCAGTACAATGAAAAGAGCATGACAAGCAAGGAGCCTTGAATATGCAGCGAGTGCTTATGTGGTGGATTTGAAATCCATGAAAGTGTTCGCTATCAGAGAGAAAGTGTGAAAAATTAAGGAAATGCTATATATGGAGTCACAAGTACTCAAATGCAAAATACGCGTACTGGAAAGAAAAAGGAAAATTGGATGTTGTCCTTAAAAGGCAATGCACCTTTGAGCTTTGACACAGAGAAACAGTCAGTAAATGTGGATTAGCATGAGAAGACCTTGATACAATAAACCGCTAGTTCATTGTTTTAGGCTTTATTTTGATTTCTTTTGGCACGGTGCCTTAATTCCGAGCGCATGATGAGAGTAGTCAGAAATCTGAAGAGAAAAAGACATTCCGGAGAACAACTTTTACGTAAAAGCAAAATACGCACAGGCAGACCACACTGCAAATGCAAACGACTACTTACAATACAAACTACAACCATACTCAAGTGTACCATGTGAATGTTGAGTTTTCTAATACAAAATGTCTACACTCACACGCACACGTAGCTTTTAGATGTAGAGGACCGTGGGGCAAACGTGGGCCACTGCGTAAAAATTAAATAGCAATGAAACTAATGGAGGTGGAAGAGTGACATCCACACGTTTTTTGTAGCTGAGGAGGTGCTGAGGATGTACAAGAAATTGTGGTGGTAAAAGTCAACTGATCACTGCCCGAGTGACCCGAACAATACGGACACAAAGAGCATTGAAAACAAGGTGTTTCTCTCGTGTGAGTGCTCAGGTCACTTTAAAAAAAAATCATATTTCCGGTTTCAACATTCCGATGGATATGAATTCTTTTTTAATCGTAACCTAAAAAACCCAGTTACTCTGTAAAAAATCATCACTTACGAGGGTAAACAACTTCACCCCATGTCTTGGGGGTGGCCCATTTTTGCCCCACATACCGGTTTTCGATCCCGTTTTTCAAGGGGTCAAAAGAGGTTGACGGACTGGAGTTGACCCTTAGGACCAAATCTACGAAATTAAGCTTGTTTCTTCCCCTTTCGAATGACGTCACCCCCAATCCTCTCACTTTTTTCGTTTTCACTCTACATATTAAAACGTGAGTGGCCCATTTTTGCCCCCGGGTCCTCTACGTATGTTATTCGTGGTGATTATGACGATGTAAGTATGTCTCAAATCTCAAGGATGTAAAAGTTGTACAAATGTAGAAAAATGCACAAATGTGTAGACACAGTATGCCATATTTCAGAACGATGAAAACTACTAAACCAAAAAAATGTATATACATGTTTTTCGGGACAGAAAACAAACATGCGAATTATAAAGCCCAAAAAATGACGCATTTCAACTTCTTATACGTGTACCATTTAGGTCAGCTAGAAATGCTTTTAGTGACTATAAGTTATAGAATTATTATTAAAAATACAAGCGCCCAAACAGGAAACGACATATATGTATTTGTCTGAGACTTTGTCCATATTTGTCCAAGTCCATAATTTGTCCAAGACAATAAATCAATTATCAATTATCAAATATGTATATAAAACCGAAAATGTATCAGGCTGTATTACATTGATACAACTTGGTTTGATGATTTACTTGAGTTTACAGTAATATTGTAACAGTATCACTAAATGGCTACGTTTATAATGTCATTACATTTGATTTCCGCATAATAGTCTTGTTTTTTATAATTCCAGATCACGAGAACCAATCTATGTTGATCACGTAAGTTGAAATAGATATTACCTACATGTGTACCCAATTACTTAGCTAATGATCCACAACACTTAACAATCCTTCGAAATATATTACCCACATACTGTCGGATTTTTAATAATTGAGCCTCCCAAGGACAGATTTAGGAATCCTTGCCCATTTCAAATACATTGAGTGGGAGGAGCTACGAAGGAGAGAGAAAGGCTCAATTATTTTTAATCCGACAGTACGTTATCTATTTCCAATCTTTCCCCACTAAAAAATGGAATCCTTTAAACGACTTGATCATCAATTCTTGGTGTATCAGTATAATAATCTGTCAAAAATTTGACAGGGGTATAGTGTAAGTAATACTTATTATAAGTATACATACAAATTAAGGAGCTTTCAAATGACATATGGGGAACTGGATAGAAGAACGGGCCATAGACACCGATCTAGATTAAGAGATATTGGTGTTTTCCTTTTGGCCGCTTTGGCACCAAGGCGTTTCTTGATGATTTTGTAATTCAAAAAATCACAAGAAAGAAATCGTCATATATATTTTTTAAATTTAAC
>JAIUND010001897.1:0-28622 GCA_034699125.1 Gisinianus flammeolus | reverse complement strand
TTTCAAAATTCCAGATTTTTTTCAGTTTTTAGCTCTTTTGGTATATTTTTCTGCCTTTTTCATGTGCGCCTCAAAAAATTAATATCTAGTGTAAACTGTCAAATTATACCTAATTGAGTTAGGTATAGTTAATAGTTTCCCTAAAGCAAATGGTTTGCATTTTATTGATGTATAGTAACACAGTGAGTGTGAATGAAGTGGAGTGAAAATAAAGTGATAAAGTGAATACGAGCAGATGCTTCATTTCCTGTCACTCTCAACTCAGTCACAAGACAAAAAATGTATATCTGGGATTTTGGATTGAGTAATCGAAAATGGAAATAGAAAAAAATCCACTGACTGGGAATTGAAATTGAAGTCTGTTGGAATGATTTCATACAAAAATTCTGCAGTCTCGTTCTCATATTTGAAATATCTGTATATGGAAAAGTGATGGGGAGCGTGAGGAGAGGTGTATGTGTGTGTGCATGAAAGTGAATATGAACATGAATTGATATGAAATCCATCTGATTTTGAATATGACTGATTACATTTTTGATGGAAAACAAGTGCAAAGTACAAAATCTTCAAGTGCCACTGTAAAACGTAATAATGAATAATGATGAATATTAATATTAAAATACAGCTTGTGAGAAATATGAAAGGAAAATATAGTCTTGCGATTTCCTGCTGTTTATACCAGATTTTTTTAAGTGGATCAAATAAAAATAGTCCGACGTCAAACTTTGCAATTAAAAATTAATAAAAAATAGTAATAAAATAGATATGGATCCTTAAAAACACTTTAATTTCTATTCTTATTATGTACTTTAGAGTTTAGACACAGGTTTTAGTGGTATTAAATGCGTTCAGTATTTTCCTGTTTCGCTCCCATTTCCCACGCACACAAAACACACAAAACACAACAGACAATTGTAATTGAATCCATTCACCGAAACTCAACTCCGGGCTCAAGGAAAACTTCTCTCCTCGAACTCACACGGAGGTTTCATTCATTCCCCGTGTTAAAATCCTACATGTAATTGTTGTCATCCATCCACAAAATTCTAATTTTTTTTATTTTCACTTTCATTTTCAGACGCTCTAAAAAAAATACTGAAAAACTATACCGACGACACGAGAGATTGTGAATAATCTTGTGAAAAATGGAGAGAGGAGTTTTAGCACGGGCTTTGTACACAAACACACTTGAATCAAAAAACGAATTATTTTTTCGTAAAGGAGATATTTTGACTGTCCTCGAGGTGGATCATGATAATCAACCTGGATGGTGGTTGTGCTCTCTCCGAGGTCAAAGGGTAAGTCTCCCACATCATTCTTCTCCTTCTCCTCCATCATTATTATTTTTATACCATATTGCGCATTGTAAAGTGTGCGTGTGCCGGCTACAAAACCAGTCTCGTGCCATCGGCAAACACCCCAAAGCGAGTTTCTCTATACGAAAAGCTCAAAACTCAAAACGTCATGTGCACAAAAGAAAAAAACCGTTTGACGGAGGCCGAAATCCAAACGTTTTACTCAAAAAAAAAAAAAAAACCGGGCAAAACTTTGACTTTTGAAAATAAACACTGGAGTGAGAATTGCAGAAGGAGAATTGAAGAAGGCAGATTGACTTTCGTCTCAGAGTTCCCGCTACAATTCCACAATTTACACAGACATGAGAATTTGTACAGTATTATTGTTTCCGGTGCTTCTCGTCAGTGCGTCAATGCGTCAATGCGTGTGAGCAGTCAGCAGAGGATTGTGCGTCCGAGTTCACATTCAAACAATAAAGTGACTAAGGCAACGATAACAACTAAGATATTTTGGCTCGCGAGTAAATAAACTCTGACAAAGACGACGACGACGACGACTGACAATGTGAGACATGGGAAGTTGGGATGTGATGTGCGTATATAGGATATACGAATTCGAGAGACAGAAAAGCAAGCAAGGGAGAGAGATAACATGGTGCTTGGTTTTACGATGACGATCAGGATCAGGATGTGAAGGATTCGAAGGATGCGAAGACGGAAAAAAAAGGGAAATTAAATTGTCTTGTAAATGCCTGGAAAGATCCGTAGTAAATGAATTGACTGCATTGCATTGCATTGCCAACTCTGAACTCACACAGAATTCTCTCGACTGCCCGCCCGCCTCATTGTTTATCCAGTATAGGAAACAAACCCTGTATCCCTTCAAAGTCTGCCTCTGCCACTGCCTCTGCCACTGCCACACTCCCCAAACTCCAATCGCATCGCACACGTACCTATATACACCATAAATAAATAAACACAAAAAGATCAGATGGAATCTCTCAATCTCTCTCACCCACAACCAAAATTCTTCTCTTTCTTCTTCAATCCTTGTAAATTGTAAATTGATCTTGATTCTATAGATCCACAGGAGATCGAGATTGAGAAATTTAACAAGAAGATGCCAGATCATGTCCGCATACGTGGTTTCCATGTAAAATATTTATTTGCAATTAAATCCCAGTGGGCCGAAATTACACAATATCTCTGTGTAAGGACGTAAATAAATAAAGTTACCCGAATGTCCATAGTCAGCCCAATATAGCAATATTAGCAATAGCAATAACGACTAAAAACAAAAGAAATGTGTGTGGTTATGATGTGCTCCGAGTGTTTCTTCATTACAAACATTAAACGTCACTCGTTGGAGTTGGACATGGAAACCAACAAGTGAAATTTATTGTATGATTTACGAGAGTGAAGAAACGGAGAGAGTCAATATCCAGATCCAGATTAACCGGAAAAGTCAAGTTATTTTACCGTCTCGGAACTCTCTGTCTTTCCTGCTGTGGTCGTTGTTTAATTTGAGTTCGTTTACCGTGATGTGATGCAGGAAAATTATGTCAAATGAAAGACAGACGAACGAGCAAACAAATGAACGAACGGCCTTCATCTTTCAAAAACAAAAACAGCCTTCAACTTTAAACTGTGTTGTCAGCCTTGTTTTTATTTATTTACATACAAGAGTGAAACTATATATTTACAAACTAAACTAAACTACAAACAGCAACGAAACGAAACGAAACACGCTCGAGACTGGTGGACATTTTTCATTTCTCATGTCACATGTCGTCAGTAAATGTCGAAGTAGAATCTGAATTACACTCATCAAGTCCTCCGTCGTCGTCCTCCGTCGCACCCACTTAACCATTTTGTAAAAAAATGTCGCGGTGATTTTTTCCTCACGAGATTTTTAGTTACTTTTAACAAGGAAGGATGAAGATAATTTACAATTTATGAATTTTTGTTTGATTTTGGTTTTTACAGGGGATTTGTCCAAGTAATTATTTTGAGCTAATGGAAGATAAATATTCGCTGCTGCCCACAACGTCAGTAATGCATCCCTCCGCCGTCTCTGCCTCCTCCGTAAGCCCACTCTCATTCTCATCATCTCTATTGTTATTGTTATTGTTTACCTAGTTCTAGTTTAAGTAGTTTATACTTCGCCCTGCCTCTGCTTCTGCTTCCCAATTACAATTTTTACAACTTGTCGACGCGCTCGTAAAACTGTATTAATATTAAGAGTATAATACAAGAAGAGGAAAATGAGCTGGAGCAAAGAGATTTTAATTTAGGAAATGTTATTACTTATGTGGACGTGGACGGTAAAGTATTATTACAAAAAAGTGTGCTGGTTGAAGCTGAAAGAGAGTAGGATGTCCGTCCGTCCGTCCGTCCGTTGTGGTTAATTCTGGTTGAGGCAAATGTGGGAGAATCAATTTCATCTAGTTAAGTCAAATTTAAAGTGGGTGAGTGTGGACTTTTCCCTCTCACTCGAATCCTCCTTAGACCAAATTACCATTGCCATTAATTGTAAGTGGAGTTTGATGCATGTGCATGGATGGATTATCAACTGATGTTGATGTTGATGTTGATGCTGATGCTGTTGCTGATGGTGGATGCATATATTGCATGGTTGAGATTGAGATGGTTCCTTCTGGAGATAATTAGTATGCTTCCTGTAATTAAACATCATATAAACGAACACGTGCTTTCTCGACAGAATCTCAAAATCCCGATCGTGATTTTCAACTTTTTCATTTTTTCCCTCATTCACATTGCTTATTGTTGTTGTGTTTTGTCGGCAATCGAGCAATCGAGCAATCGGCACTCATCAACATTAAAAGTTTCATTTCCATTTCCATTTTCCATGCATGTTTTCATCATCCTGGCTGGATCTCATCTCACCTCACCATGCGAGTTCAAATTCAAATAAAATCCTAAGTCGTCAGGTGTGAAATCAAAATCAAGAGGGAAAATGGAAAATCCACTTAATCCACATCTTGAATTTCATGTAGGTTCATACTTCAACTGTGCGTACATTTCTATATTTGCCTAATTACAAATCCCAAAGGAACTAAGCAACTTGATTTTTCAGTTTAGGGCGCTGCTTTTTTACTTTTTATCAGGTAATTCTCAAGACGAAAAAAATGTGTTGGAGATATATTTTACATTTTACATGTCCACATACATTTAAGCACATTTAACCAACCTCAATTTTCGTTTATCAAATATCACAATGTTGATTTCGATACTTGAAAGTAAATATTGACGCGGAAGATGAATTTAACGGCACAAATTCATAACGGTTGAAATCATATCAGGAGCCAAACACTTTTTAAGCTGTATGCAAAGGATTCCAATGTGTATATATTTGAGAAGAAGGAGGCGAAGAAGGCAAAGGATCGTTATTGTCGGTCGGGTTTCATTTCAACTCCGTTTCCTTACATCACATTACATTATATTACACTTTTCTCTTGACTATTGAGACGATGCTCATGCGGCCAACTCCTAATCCAAATTCAACCACCGGCCATGTTTACATTTTGCATGAGAAAAGTCAATAGCAGAACCGTCGGCTAAACTGTTTGTTTTGTTCTTCCTCATCATGTTCAAATACATTTAGGAAACTGTTGCGGAATTTCTCCACAATTTCCCCCATTTTCCATTTCATTAAAATTAAAATGTAGTTTTAGTTTCGTTTCGTTTCTTCTGTTTTTTAGTTGGAATTTGTAAGACGACTTTACGATGGCACTTGTGATTAGAAATGGAAATGGGGAATATACTTTTGAGTGTTTTGAGGCCAATAAAAAACTAATCGTAAGCTGTTCTCTGTTGGAGTCAATTTGATGTATTTGTATTAGGATTTATGAACGGACTCTCTTTCTCTTTCTCTTTCTCTCTCTCACTCTCTCTCTCTCTGCTCACGATCAGTCTGCTCTGTTAATATCAATAAAGGATTTGAAAATGGATTTGGATTTGAATTTGATCCCTTCGTGTCACTTGACATCACGGATAAAGTTCATAAATGGGATAATCACATCATGGACACTTCCACTTATCGCCAGTACTTAATCAGTTGTTACAAATACATAAATAAGATTTGACGTTTACAGACTTTTGCTCCATCATTCGCCATTCAGCTTTACCATGAAATGAAATGTTGTCCCGTTTTATTCCTATTTACGGTTTACGATTTATCTCTATTCATTTTCATTTGAAAGGTGAAGTTGTTTTACGTGCCCGGAATTTAGATGAACTCAAAAATATCCTCAAAGTAATCTACACATTTTTATATATATATATATAGAGAAAGAGAGAGAGAGTAAATAGAGACGCAATGAGAGAGGAAAGGTATTGATTGAAGAGATGACAAATTCTTGTAGCCTAAATATCAGAATGAGTATCCGAATCAGGCGAGAGAGAGAAACTTCTATTAAAACCATACAAGATAAAGATATAGACGAAAAAGATAATGAGTGCTGGGCTTGTTTTTGTCGACTGCGATAGCAAATTTAAATTTAAACTTAGACTCGAACGGCAAACTGGCCGACAAAAAGATAAGGAAACATGCCATTAGCTCTCCAATCTCCAATCCCTTCCATCACTTTTTACTTTTTCAAATCATCCATATACTAAAATTTTATTATTCCTGCTAAAAATTTGTGTAGAAATTCTCCCATATTTATTTTAAAATGAAAAGGAAAGGACACGGAAGTATTTATAAAGTTGATTTTAATCTTAATTCGAGTTTACACAAATTCAATGAACATTGAAATTATTTTGTGATTAGCACAACAATTAGTAATTATTAATTACAGAGTGTATTAGCAGTTTAGAGATGGAAACAAAAACCCTGTACAATTTCGAATTTCGCAAAAGAAGGGAAAATGCTCAAATTCAATTTATTTGTTGGTATTTTGCAAGGAATTTGGGATTTGGGATGAAGACAAAGACAAAGACGAGTCACGAATTAATAATAAGGTGTGAACTTGTATGAGAGCATGTAAATTCTGTAAACGGATTTGATTCACTATTCACTGGCTCTGGCTATTTAACTGGCTACTATCTGAACGATATCTGTACTATTTTGTACCTACATTTGTATACAGCTATACAGCACCAACTCGTATCTTGTTCTTCGCTTGGACTTACGGATACATCTTTTTTTTTGCATTTTAATTGACAATCACAAGAGCGAAAAAATGTATGCAAATTACGTACATTGAAATGATCAAATCGGTGAAGCGTGAAAACGTCTTATCTTTTAAATATCTCGTATCGTGTGAGTTTGTGTGTGTGTAGTAGGAAAATGAATATGTAAATAACGAATAAGCTGGATATCATTATGATCCATTCCATGCCATTAGTATTAGTATTAGTACATAGCATACACTGTGGACTGTACCTACACGTTTCTGTTTAATCTGTCAAATTATTTTGCAAGCTTTACAAGTTTTGGTCTTTGGTGTTTTGAGGATGGGAAAACATTTTGATTGGTCTCACTTTATTGCAATTTCCCATGTACAAATATGTAAAAACTAAATGAGAGACAAGATGGACATGAGTACATGAGTAAAGTAAATGTACATGTACATGTAAAGTGAGGGGCAGAGAAAAGGGAATCTCCATATGCAGATTCAAAATGAGATTCAGATGAGTGGAAGACCCACAACAAGAGCAATTAAATTTTCCTGACCCTTTTGCCCCTTTGATTTGGACTCGACTCAACACAACACAACAACACACACACAACACGACTTTTCATAATCCCAAAATGAGCAGAAGAGTAGCGAACACACTATAAAATCATGTTCACCTTATCAAACGATGGAGAATGGAGAGAATGGAGAAGTCAATCCCTCATCATCATATTACATTACATTACACAAATATACAGATAAATTCTATCAGCACTCAAATATCGTCAGCACTATCTCTAATCTTTTTCCGTACTCTCTACTTACATTTAAACAGTCACGTGTTATGTAACAAAACCTCTAAACCTTATTATTTATTAATTCTCATGCTGTGGTTCTCTTCATGGTTCATGTTCTGTTCCTATATACTCAACAAATAACGAATTACGATAAATGGGGAAATCCTTCGTTTCTCTCGACAGTCACACAGTTGGGCTCCCATTTAAATATAAATTTAACAAATAATTAAAACTACTTACTACACCATTTGACTTTTGACTCAACATATAAGAAATAGAGAGAGAGGGGGAGAGGAGGTTAAAGAGCTTCATGAATTATTATTATTTATTATTCTTCTTCTCAAGATAATGTACATTTTTAAAAGGCCTTTAAGAAACTCCCAAATTAGTTGAAATTAGTTATCACAAACATTCTTAAACATTTTTATTTATTTCTATACTTATTAATTTGGGAAAGCTGTTTTTTTTTTGTGTAATTTTGTAAAACCATGACCAATGAAATGGAAATGACCAACGGCAAAAAACATGATGAATTCAATTTCTGGTCAGTTGCCCTAAATGTTTAAAGCGTCCATCCATCCGTCCCATTTTCCAAAGAATGTCAGTTAGTCATCGGAATCTTTATCTTTATCTGACACAAATAAAATCTCTCTCATGTGGTGATGGTGAGACACACACAGCTGTCTTTTCTGTACATGGAATATAGGAACATTCAGATTGAAAAATACAAATCATCGACAGTCTACATACAATCACAATATGCATTATTATTATTACATCTGTACATATTTTGACAAAGAAAATGTCTAAACAATTAAAACAGTCTTCTGTTTTTATATTACTATTACACTGTGGTTGGGAAATGGGAAATGGGGAATGGAAGTTGTATAGAAGAAACTCCTCGTTGTTCCGACCACCCATATTAATTTTAATTGTAATTTTCCTTGTACGATAAATTAGTCTTGTACATTTACATTTACATTTAGGGGTCTTAATGGAGAATTAACCTTAAATGGAAATGGAATGGGTTTCCAGCCGCCTAGCTCACATATTCGAAAGTTATATAAATACATATGAAACATTTACTAGTTGCATTTCCTTCAACTTTTTAAATCCCTACTGTAAACTGTGTACAATGCATTAAACTGGAGTCATTTCCATATCGTCCCATTTCCTCTGTTTATTTATCACCAGTTTTACTACTCCTCGACCAACACTCAGATACACGTTCTGTATATGTATATGTAGCTCCAAGTTTTTGCTCTATCTTGAATTGAAAATAGAATGTGATTCCATATGTTTTGTCATGTGATGAGATGAGAATTGAGAATGCAGAGAAAAGAATGTGAAGCATGAGGAAGTTTGTTAATTCAATTAGTCGGGCTCAAAACTACGATACAAACTATATGCAAACTTTTGTACATGGGAGATAATTGAATACATTTATTATGCATTTTACGCTGCATTATAAGTTTAAGGTGGAGATGGAATTTAAAGTCAAATACGATATGTAATTTGGCGAGTCCTCAAATCGTCAGAAAGAGAATAAGAAACATTCAAAAGCGGACGGAAAAAATTTTTTCCTTTTTTTTCAGTCCCTATTTGAACGTTTGAACGAAAGAAAGTGAAAGAATAGCGTGCATTTTTTGGTTCAGATAAACTAGATAAAGTATAGGAAGGCGTTTTTTTAAAGAGGGAAAGGCAAAGTGAAGTTTCGACTTGATGAAGTTTGATGGGGAAGAAAGTGCAGTAATAATAATAATAGCAGTAAATAATAGGATGAAGGACGGACGATGGTGGTGGTGGTTTGGAATTTTGGAGTTAGTTTGGACGGGATCGGAAGTTTGGTGAAGGAGTTTTCAGTTGCCACAGAAAGTTGAGAGTTCCGGAAAGCAACCGTGCCATGCATGGTCGTGTGTAAAAGAGAGAGAGAGAGTGAGAGCAAATGTTAAATCGATAAATATGCTCAAACGAGACCATTTGTATGTGTAATCGACTGTAATATTTCATGAATTTCCCTCTGCTTTACGGATAGATATGTGTTTTTCCTGTGTGTGAGAACAACTCTTAGAATAGAAATGAAACCACTTTTTGTATACTTGTAAAATGTATAGTATTGAAAAATATACCTATGTAAATGGAAAACTCAATTTGTGACGAGACGCAGTAAGTTAAAAACGTATTTCCAGTGTTGACTACACGAATCCATTGTCATTCATCATCTTTCTCTGGTCATGTGACATTGTTGACAGTGTGTATACGATAAATTGTAAATGAACACAGTACACAGTACACAATCCACGATCCAAATCAGGTGGATGACTTCATGTTCTCTCTCCGCTATTCTCTTCTTCATCTTGATCTTGAATCATCTTATTCGTATAATAATAGAATGTACTTACTATAGTGAGAACGTTTCCATTGTAAACTGCACACAAATCCTAGCCATAATAATAACAATAATAATAATAAGTTAATAACAATGGCCAATTGACATTGATGCGCGTCGTTGTGTGTTGATTTCATGGGATTATTTCTCTATACTCGTTCCGGATTGAATCAAAGTGGTGGTGGGATGATGCGGCATAAAAATAATAAACATAATAAAAAATTCTCTATTAAATTCTACAATAATGCACAAGATTTACGTCATCCTCACACAAATATGCAGCAGCATCGTCTTCATTATACAGATAGCCTGTAGTCTGTAGTCCATTAAATTATTACGACCAAAAAAACACAGCAAATCAGAATTTTATGACTTGAGTCTTTTTGCTGTTTGTACTTGGATATTTTGTACGAAGAATACGAATAATACAAACGCGCATTTAAATTTCAAAGGAATTAAAAACTTTATAGTGTAGAATTTTTGATACTGTCGGGTCTAAATGATGTAAAGCTTCATCTAACAAGAAATTAACTATTTACTATAAATTCACATTGTCTTGCTCTCATTGCCGCCCCATAAATAAAACAATAATAATAATAACTGGTAACTGGATATTAAATATGTGAAAGAGAAAGAGTTCATGTCACAGTATATAAAAAATAATTAAATATATATATATATATTTAAATATTTAATGAACCCTTCAATTTTGGCAATTTTCAGTATGTAGGTATTCAGTATTTTGCATAAGTTAATCAATTCATCATCTTTATCACGTTCACTTGTGGCCTTTATTCATTTACTCGTGTTCATTTTAAAGACGTGCATGTGATTTAGCTGTATTATCCGGATTTTGATTTTGTCATGCAGTAATTAAAATTAAGTACTTGGAATGGCAACAACTGGCTAATTTGAATTCATTAACAAATAACAAAAGGACGTGGAAATTGGAAATAGAGAGACAGAGAGAGAGACGGAGCTCACAATCAGTGTAATCGCTATTATGATTATAGCTAAATACATAAATATTCAGATATTCTTCAAGCGATACATATTTATGTAATGTACAGAATGCGGACTAGTAAATGTCCGTCTTTTCTAATCGTGTTTTTTTTTTGCATTGTCAAATTAAATTGCTTGGAGATTTTGCGCAGATTTTCTCCTTCACTTGTACAATGTAAATGTACATAAATGAATATGTACAGAGAAATTGTGTAGCCTTTGTTTTGTATTTATGTAGACACTATGGAAGAATAAATTTAGAAATCGACCTTGATCCTTTCATTCATTCATCATGGTTGAATTTAGATTCTATAGATTCTAGACAAATACTGGCTATTTGTTTTTCCACACTCGTCATTTTATCGCGCTATTATATATACAGATATTTAGCGTTTAGACTTTTAGACTCTACACGTCAAACAATAACAATAACAATTGAAGTTTGAACAAAAGTTGAACAGTTGACAATAAACGTTTAGGATTTATGCAGTCTGCCATTGTTTTGCCATTTACACGAGAAATTCGTCAAACTATACTCTACACGATGAATATGAATTCATGGTTAATGTTAATCGTCAAATTATTTTATTAGTTTTCTTACAACATTGTTTATTGTTTCGTTTGCTATTATTGCATGTGGATTTGAAGAAAAACGAAAACTAAACAATAAATATCTCTAACATTTGACATTTGACACTTTGACACGTTTCTTTTCTCTATGAATAAGAATTCTCCGAATTCCAGAGTTTATTTCCCTGATGGCATATTATTTGCTGTCGTTCTCGTTGGCATGTACTGCGGTTGCATTGGGATTAGAATTGCCATCACAATCAGAGTATATATAGAAATGAAAGAAAAGACGACCACAAAGAATCCCAAACGAGAGCTTTTCACCAAAATTAATTATCTCAATTTACTCTCAAGTCTGATCATGTCCTTTGCCTTTTCCTTTTTCTTTCCTTGGTCTCTCTCAGCATATAAATGCGTACGGAAAGAGTTTCATTTCAGGTTCATCGTCTGTCGGTTCATTAGATTTCCCAAATGAAATCAAAGTCTCCAAGCAAGTTGACTCCTTTTACTTGAGCTTCCCCGTTTCATCTCATGTAATGAAGAAACACAAGAGAGAAAGAGAGAGAGAAAGAGAGACGACTGAATCCATTGGATTTTCAATCAAGTCGTTTATTAGTTCCATCGACCTGCTGTATCCTTTATCTCGAATCTTTAACTCGAACCATCATTTTGACGGAATTAACTAGCCAGTATTTTATTAGATATCCATTGCAAGCGAGAAACGGGAAATGGACTGCAATTTGCAATCCTTGCCTGTTGTTTTTTTTGAGAGAGAGAGAAGGAAATGGAAATGTGTGTAATAAAAAATGGTTGGAAGTTGGGCATGTGTGTTCTGTTCTGTTCTGTGTACGAGTTTGTTTGTTCGTATTAAGTAAAAGACGTTGGTGTGATGTGATGACTTTGGCAAAGTGAGTTATTACTTTATTACTCATGCGGATTTTAATGAAGACTTTCGAGCCGTCTTTGCGAAATTCAATTGTAGTTAGAATGAAAATGAAGAGCCTCAACTCGACTCGACTTGACGCTAAACGTATAATTGTTTTCATTAGAGCTTTTCTTTCCAACTTTGAAGTGAAGTGACAATGGGAAAGATGGTCGGAATCATCACAATCATATGACTTTTGTATGTACGAAAGGAAAGGAAAAGAGACGAGATTTATTTTATGGGATTTTTACAGTTTTGAATAATTCTGGCTAATTTGGCCATGTCAATTATTTTAACGTTTAAGAGAGTGCAGAAATTTGAACTGCCTTTATAAACAAAGTTGAGTACATAGTTGAGACGTTGAGTTTGAGTTGTGTAAATATATTAAATACGTGCATATGTATACGGTACAACATGCATTTGCATTTGTGGGTAGCATGAGGAGCTGAAACTGAAAGAGGTCGGTCGTCTAAGATTACGATTATCTGTGTGCTTTTCTATTAGCTATTATGTAGTTAAGAGATGCTGATGACTGATGCTTAATTAAGACGAGATGGCTTTTTCCTCTTTTTTCTCATGCAATTTCTCCACTGCCCATTGTCCATTAGATCTTTTGTCGATTTCACACATTTCCTCAAATTGTTGAGCGCTCAGCTTTTTTTACATCCGTTCGTCTTCATTTTCGTTTTACTCTCATCTAATGGACAGTATACAGTATACAGTATACAGAGAGAGGGTGGAAAACCCACAAGAATTCATTTCCTTTGGAATTGACGTGATCATCATAATCCAAAGTATACATATGCTGAGCTCCTTTATTTATTATCAGTGACAATTGGTCACCATCATCATTCCATACTTCTGCTCACTATTCACTATATAAACTTAAAAAGAAATAGGGAAATAACGTTTATTTTGACAACACTAGTCCAATAAAATAATAATAATCTGTCTAAGGATGTGGAGTTGGGAGGAAAGTCCGTTGTCTGTCGCGGTAAATAGAATGGAAGTGTGACATTCAATTTGGATTTGACATGTCAAAGTTGATGTGGAATGTGGACTTGTAGCATTCACATTCACATTCATCCCGGTGTATAGGTGGATGTGCAATTGTGGAGTAGAAAAAGCGTGTGAGTGATGTGATGTTACATATTTCAGTATATATAATAATAAAATGGGGGAGGGGGTTGTTGCAGTTGCAGTATGTACATATTTGTATATCCGATATGGGTTTCCATTGTCATGTAAATAAAATATTCTGGTCGGGAGTGAGATCGATAGTTTGGCGCATGGGTCTAATGACCAATGTGCCTTTGAATGTGTGTAGTCTAGCATCCGAATGAGGTATATAATAGTAATAGTACATAATATCTGTACATATGCATTATTATGCACCAAGAGTGTGTAAAAGTCCCGAGGAACTTCCATCGGTTCTCTCTCCTCGTTTTGTTTGTTTTTTTGCACAGAGTTTCTTCTATTCGGATTACACAGCTTGGAATGAATCGGATCGGATCCTGTAGAGAAAAGGGGTCTGCTACTTGCTGCTGCTGCTGCTGCAGTCTCTCTGTCTTTATACATTATACATAATATAAGATACATGTGTGTGTTTTGTATAGTGCATAACAATAATACTATATGTACTTATATTTCCTACATTCACATTCGTATTCGTATATGTCAGTTTCATTATATTGTAAAGTGTGTTCAGGGAGGCAAGTTGTGTGGATTCGGATCCGGATTTGAGTTTGGGTTGGGAAAACGGCAACTCGAGTTTCTCTCAGTTCTCAGTTCTCAGTAGTGTTTTACGATTAGTCGAGAACTTCACACACGGACAACGAGTCACCGACTGACTAACTTCAAGTTTGAATTTCAACCCTCATCGACGACCCTTTTCCTCTCTCGCTCTCGCTCTCTCTCTTTCTCTCCTTTTCTACTTTCCCTACTGAATTACTCACACTTTACATCTCATTTCACAATCTTTGTATACTTACTTGGCCTATCCAACTTTAAACATGTAAAACTTTTATCCTGCAATTCCTTAGAGTGTCCGTGTGCCAATTGCCTAAATTCCAAGAAACAGTATAAACGTCTGGAGTCTAGACGTTTCTAAGCATTTGTAATGTAATTCGCATCGCTAAATATAATAACAAGTGAAAGAATCGTCCACAAAGAACGACTGACAAATAAAATTACATATTTCTCTCCTTGTAATATACAAAAATATTTTGTAATTGTAATCCAAACGAATTTCCTGAGCTTTGCCAGCAATGTTTTAAAAATTAAACACAAAGTCCAAATGTTGAATTAAAGTAAAAGTTAAGTGACGGATTGAATGAACTGTGAGACTGATTTATTTTTTTACAACCTTTTGCGGTTGCATAAACTGAAATCACTTTAGTGCTTTAAAGTTACGAAGGGAAATGAAGAAAATACGAGTGAAAGAAACAGCAGCGTGTGTTTGTGAATATGTGAAATGTGTTGCATCGGATGAATAATTGATTTGATTTGACTCATGTTTCAGACGACGACAACGAGTCATGGTTCTACCAATGCGAATAATGTGAGAGGGGGAATGATGATGCGAAGGAGAAACAGAGAGGCTGAGTCAGTGCCTGATTCCATGTCGTCCCGTCCGGGATCTATACTCGATGATCCATTGGAGACTTATGATGTGCCCAGATCCCACCATGAAGCTGCTCCCATTCTCCTCCCCCAATCCTCCTCATCCCTATCATCCTCGCCATTGTCTAAAAGCAACCCGATGGACTTGTACGATGTGCCCAGAAGTCAACTATCCATTGCGAACCCCCATTCAAATTCAAATTCCAATTCAATGATGTCCCATGGATCAAATTCCATCAACAACTCCACCGATTCCTTATCATTAGTCAGAACGAAAAATCGTCAGAGTGAATTATCCCTTTTATCAACGGGTAGTTCAGCTCATTTATCCTCTTCCGCTTCTTCATCTTCCTCTTCATCCGCAAGATCCTCGGCCAGCTGTGATTTGGTCCAGACAACAACCACAACCAACACCACCACAAAATCAAATCAAGTCGACGGCGTTGATGGCTCATCGGAAAAGTCAGAGACGTCCTCGTCGGCGGTGGATCCTCTTCGTAGTCATGACAACGATAGCTTTTTCCAGGTCCCGTCATCGGGGACTCATCATCGCATCATCCTTCCCAGTAGTCAACAGTCAGCATCCGCATCCGCAATCCCGACAGCAGACAATACAGAAAAAGAAAAGAAGACGGCAATTAATTTCCCTGTGAGTAATCGGTCATCGATGCAATCGGAAAACTACAATCAGGGTGATTTGTATGATGTCCCACGGTCCGCACCCACAAGTCGTGCTCAAAGTGCCATGTCCATGTCCTCCGGACTCGGAATGAGCATTGCCAATAGCGACTCTAAAGATAGTTTGGATTTGTATGATGTCCCTCGGAGTTCCAATAGTCAGGGCTCCGTTCACGCATACGTCAATCATATTGAGACTAAATATGATCATCTCGGCCATAGTCAAACTAACCTTCATAATAATAATTCAACAAAGGGCTCCAATTCCAGTGTCAACAGTTTAAAATTGGGTCATCATCATTCACGGACGACGAATCCTCCACTCCTCCCACCACCTGATGATGATTTGTACGATGTCCCAAGGAGTAGTTGCCCAGTTGTGACGAGAAGAGGGATCCCCACCAACACCAACACCAGGTCCGCACCATCCCTTCCATCAATGTCCATTTCCAAAGAGAGTTTACGGGGTAACGAAAATTCTCATCATCATCATCATCATCATCATGAACATCATAAGAAATGGAGTGAGGGTGCAAATGCTAAAGCAGCGAGTCGTGGTGGATCCTCGTTGGATGTGAGACGTCGTGGTTTTATACAAATCCAACCGACAGACTCGACGACGGACACACTCGCATTCCCATTTGGTTGTTCAAATCAAAGTCAAAGTCAGAGTGAGCATTCGAGTTATGATATGCTTGCTCAAGATCCCAATGAAGAGGATTTCCAAGCATCCAATTTGAGTATTAACAGTCAATTTAGTCAAAATGATTATGGTCGTGATGGTGATAGTCGGAGGACGACAATTGTTGGGAGTAATGGAGGAGAGAAGGGGCAGCAGCAAAGTAGTAGTTGTCGGGTGGGACAGAGTCAAGAGGATGTCAAAATACTTCCGCTTAATCCGAGGGCAGCCGTGACCGTCTGTGAGAAATTGAGACAAGAAGTGGTGACGAGCATCAACAGTATTTTGGAATTCGTTCGACCCAAATGGAGAACAAAAAGCAATTTGATTGAAATCATGCCCGACCTCCGATTCAGTTGTATTCGTCTCAATTTGGCTATCAAAGTAAGTTCTTCTTCTTCTTCTTCTTCAATTGTCAAAGTTAATGAGAGTTTTCCCCTTTTTATATGGGCAATACAAATAAAAGATTTTGAAATATCGACTAGACATTTCCCCATCATTTTTTTCTTTTAAGGTCTTTTTCTCGTTGAAATAAAAAAGCTAAAAACCTTACCGAGATTATTTGATGTCCATTATCAATTTTCAAAGGAGATTTTTTTCCATACAATTTACCAGACAAAATAATCACTTAATTTAAACGATAAAACAAGAGGTGAGGATTTCTGGGGGGAAAAGCAATACAAGTTGTGGCGATGATGAGTCCTTATTTGTAAGTATATCTTAAGAAAGTGAGCACATGCAGAGAGTTCTGCCTATACCTGCAGACTGCAGAGTGGTGCCAATTAGAAATTAGAATTGAAAGGATTAAATGTACAAAAGGGATTATGTAAATTCTCCGCGTAGAAAAGTCTTCTCCTCATTCTCGCCTCACAGTGATAATATTTAATTGTCGTTTACCATTTTTTATTGGTCTAAACCTGCTGCTCGCTAATTGATTGGGGATTTGGATTTGACCAAATACTAAGTAAAATCAAATGTAGAAGTTGTGTATAGAGGATGAGAATTATATAGTTTCCATAGTTGGAAAATGAATTGTATTATTATCATTTGGATTCTGTATTTTATCATAAGCATACTTAGATAGTGAGACAATAGGGACGAGATGGAGAAAAATGAGGAGTTGTTCCATCGACTTTTATGGTAGTAGACGTTCTCCTTGTGCAAGGTAAACCGGTGGAAGAAGACTCGAATCTCTCAAATGCTAATGAGATGCCGCCTCGCTCGTAACCATTATTATTATTCCCCCAATCCAATGTACATGCAGATTGCAGACATACATACAAACGAGTCTTAAAAGCAACGAAACGAAAAAAAAAAATTATAAGTACGTATATTTAACGATAAGTTTTTTCCTCTTGCGAGCGAACATTCTTGTATGTATTTGTACTTTCTATCAAGTTGATTTGTGACTCATGTCAAAAAGTATATATGCTTTATACGGTCATTCTGCTCATGAGCTCAAAATTAAGATAAAGCCCCACTATCTGCATTTGAAGGAAGAATGAAAAAATGATGAAATTAATAAATCCTGTTGTATTTGATTGTTTCAGGATATGGCAGATTTTAGTTCACGTTCCGTTTCAAATGCCAAGAAATTTAGCATAGAAACACTGGTGACGAAACTCCAGCGACTCCTCACACCACTAATAAATGGTTCTCAAATAATACAGAGGGATGTGGATGAACTTGAAGCATATTTCTGGTCCGTGGATAGACTTAGTGTGTCGTCGTCGTCGGATGGGAAAACTCTACCCAACTCGGATGCTCTTGACCAATTGGTACTCTGTGCACGAAGTCTCATTCACGATGTCACGGAAATTGCCAACTTTTTAGCTCTCAATTCATCCGCTTTCTTTAGAGAGCCGGAACGTCTGAATCCTCCACCGACCACAACACAAATCATATCAAATCCTGCTTCAACGGTACGAACCATCATTGAACCATTTAACCATTTCCTTTTTCCTTTACTTTCATGATGGTCAACACTATTTTTTTTGACCATTGACAATTTTGCTCTCTTAAATTAGGTATGTACATAGTAATACATATACTTACACACACGTCGTAAAAGTTTAGGGGAATAAACCAAATGGAGGAAAAGTTTTTGAGCTATAGTTTTTTCTTTGAGGCTTGTTCAAATTGGGATTGAGATTGAGGGAACTCGGAAGTGGGAAAAGGCTCGTATAAATTCAGGAAACGTTTCCCATTCAAACTGACTGTTATACAGACAGAATGCGAAGAGTGTGCGAAAATTCAGTCTGAGCTCATTTATTCGACAGACAAAGTCAAACAAATAAGCTCAAATTACATATGTAGATCGTGCAGTCATTACTTTCCCCAAGCCAAACTGCGTGTTGCAGGATGAATTTGAATTTCCAGTTACATTTTCAAAGAGATCGCTTCGTATTTTTTTTTTTCTTTTTGTCTTCTTTCCTTCTTCTCGTTGCGGACATGAAATTCTTACATTTCCCATATATGAGCAAAGTTGTGGTTACACACATAAATATATACCTATACTTAGGTATGTTTAGCTCGTAGCAAGATACGATAGAACGTAACAAGCTCAAAGGATACAATCTGTAGAAGAATCGAAATAACAAGAGGATGGGTTTGCATGTGTGCACTTGATGTGCTACTCGGCATATTCTGTAATTTATTGTTCCTCGGGGATACACGCGAGCATCCAATTCTTTTTCACCCACAAGAACATGAGGAAAAACACGAGAATTCCAGTTCAGTGTTTTTCTTCTTTATCATTTCCAGAGCGTCAACATTCTATTTAAGGGGGAAATATTTGTCTATATAGACTCTGGAGTATTATTTAACGATAAGAAATAGTTGAAACGAAAAGAAAATTACGTGTACCAAAATAGATAATTGTTCCTTAAAAATCCAAAAAATGTTTCAAATTATTTAAAAAGAAATACAAATATTAATATGTATATATATATAATTGATTGGCTAAAATTTGTAAATTACTTATTGTTTTTGCTTTGTTTTGAATGTGAACAGGTGAGTACAGAAGTTGAAGGAGGAATTGGTGAAGGTCCACTTGAAGACTATGATTATGTGAGTTTGGTTCCAATGGATGATGATGGTGCCTGTGGTCATGATGACAGGATTCAAGATGGGAGTTTAGAGGATGTAGATGCTTCTCCAGTGCCACATTTACTCTCCAGTGATGAACAACTTTTGGAATTCTATTCGGCACAAATAGCAGTCACAGCTCCACTTCTGTCACAGTCCATCTCCACTTTCATTTCCTCCATTCAACAAAATGATCCACCCAAAACGTTCAATGGTCATCTTAAATATGTAGTTCTTTTGGCGTACAAAATGCTATTCGCTGGTGATACTGTACACAGAAATATAATTAATCCGGAAATCAAGGAGGAAGTTGAGAATAAAGCTAATGAATTACACAAGTCTGTTGTGAGTCTACATGAAGCCAGTCGAGATGCAACAAGGAATTTCCCTCGAGTCCCACCAATGCAGAAAATTATAAATTCTGTTTGGCAAACGACTACCTGTGCTACACAGCTAAAAAAAGTAATGTTGGATGCAGCTTGTTTTTAAATATGTAAAAGAATTATTATTATATTTAAAAAGTAAATACATATATATATATTATTATATTTAAATATTTAATTATATATGGTACTTAATAAGTACTACTTATTGACCACATTTATTTATCAAATGTCCACCTACATACAACACTTGTAATTTATATCATCATTATTATTTAGGTATTTATAAAGTTTATTTTCTCGTGTTAAGTAAACTGTAACTTTTTCACAGTCCGTATTTAAGAATATGATGATGAATGTTAAAATGATATAATAATCGTATTAAGTTAATAATTATTATCATCCACAATAAACTAATAATAAGAATCGTACATAATAATAATAATAATTGAACATTATAATCCAAAGACTTAAATATAACTTACACATATTATAATGTTTACTTACATAACGCAGAAATGTAATTTACGCACATCACTTACATTGTCCTTTCGAAATTAATAATTATCTACAATGTTATAATATATATATTATATATATATGGAATTTAAGGTATATAACATAACAAGTGAATTATAATTATAAATGATGAATTATATCACTTACGGTTTTATGAAAAAGACCATATCGTGAGGGGGGAAACGAAACAAGAAAAACAAAAGAAAAAAACTTGAAATATCCTCAAAAGAACAATAATATCTCGCATGACGTACATTTATGAATGTAAACATTTTTTGACTGCAAAATACAATAATAAATAAATAAATTGATAATAATTAACTAATATGTACATTGTAGTTTGTGCTCAACTTTATTAGTAGTAGCAGGACGACAGAGTCATGTTAGTCATGTATTCGGTGGCCTGGGCTTCAGAATTAATTTTCCGGTTTCATCACAGGACATATTAAAATCTGCTAGGACAACTCTTGTTCTTGCAGTGATTATTGACGGCGCCACAACCCTCTTATGAATTCCCACAATAAATAGTAGACCTGATAATTGAATTGAATAAACAACAACGAAGACAATGATTTACTTTTCATTTTCACTCATGAAATATTAGAAATATTCAATGACAGGTTCACAAAATTCACAAGTGTGAATGAATGATACATAAGTATGTGTAAAGTTGTCAACTTACCCAAAACAAGACTAGATAAGGTAAAAAATAGGTGATTTAATAGAGAATCGGTGAAGCTGACTTGCGATGTAAGTGGATCATTGAGCCATTGCCAGGCTCCGATTGCTGTACATACTGTGGAAATAACGAGTATAATTCTCCAGCGAATTGTTACCGGTCGTAGACATGATATCACCTCCGTTAGTCTCCTTTCAAATGCCTTTAAATCTATACAAAAAAAACACAGTAATGGTCATTAGTTGATTAGCTAGTAGCTTGTACGTTAACTACTTTACATTTTTTAACAATTATATTACTATTATCGCGTAATAGTATTATGACATTATAATGTATAACTTTTTTTACATATACTTATGCAATTCTAAAGGCGGATTATGGTTAAAATGTTTACCTTCGCATGTGGTCTGTTCCAACGACATTCCTTCCAAACTACGTTTATACACAGATTAGTAATGAGCAATACTTTATTTCGCAATTATCTCAAATCCAAAATAAAATGGTTAATTATAACGCGAATACAAATAAAATTATGAATATGTATTCTTGGCAAATTTTTTCTTTCAAATTTTCTTTACTTTTAAACCTTTCCCTCGTATCACGTGCATTCATAATTGTTGACGATTTCCTCGCTAGATCTATCCAAAAAGTCCGCGTACTTTCTTACTTTCAAATCCCCTTTAGAAATTTCGTATCAGTCTTGTATAATTCCTTTGGTAATTCCTAAAAGAATCGCTTCCGGAATTGGAATTACCAGGAATTACCTTGGAATTAGAATTAGCAATTTGGGAATCTATGCAAGACTGTTTCGTATTTTAAAAAACGATTTAGAAACGACTAAAATTTTAAAACTTTTAATTCGCCCTGAATAGAGAGACATTACAAACTTCGTTTTGTCAGTACGAGCAAAGTTTTCAATTACAACAGATTCACAATCAACGCATAGATTCGCCAATCATTGGTTCTTGTCAACTTGTCAAGAACAACTTTGAATCCAAGGCTTTGGTAGGTATACTTATAATAATAATATTTATACTTCAACGAAAATATTTCACATAACTTTTTAGAAATATAGTAATATTATTATAACAGCTGATATTGTTGTCCATGTGGTATTGTATTGTAATAAACTTTACTCGTAGCACCAAAATGCACAGTCATTTATATTCGTAGTTTATTCTGAACCGATTTGATTTATTTATCTTACAGATTCCATGGTGTGACGCTGGCTGTCATCAAAAGATCGGCATTCTCACAAGATGAACAACCCACTCAATTTGATAAATCCACCACCGATTGGTGAGAAAAAAACAATAGAAGCCAGGAAATTATCAATTCAAAGATGTATTGACACTCTTGCACATGCTTACAAATGCGAAAGTGCTAACTGTCCCTTACTACCTTGTCTCAAAATGAAACGAGTCGTTGCTCATGCAAAGGTGAGAAATTTATTCTATCATCATTTTTTATTAATAGTAATTTTCAATATTTCTCGTCCAAACTGGTTCAATAGATCTTTTTTAAAAAACAAAATACTGTGCACTGCGTGTGAAAAAATGTGGGATTTTATTATTTAATTTATTGTTATTTTCTTTTCGTGTAACGAATATAGGTTTGCAAAACAAAGCCCAGTGGGGGTTGTGCAGTTTGCAAACAACTCATTGCCCTTTGCTGCTATCACGCGAAGCATTGTAAAGTGGCTAATAAATGTCCGGCCCCATTCTGTGACAATATCAAGTACAAATTACTCAAACACACATTAATGAAACAAGAAGCTCATAAATTGCGTGAGATGAATAAAATCTTCAGACGGAAAATGCAAATGATGATACAATCGGGGACTGTGACTGAAGAGACTGCCGCTCAGGTATTTTGAGTAATATTAATTCAACTTCATTGTCTAGTCATTACAAATCACTCGACAAGCAATTCTAGATTTAAATACAATATATAATTATTACGTCACATTTTGATATTTGTTATTAGGAAACCTGGGATCGCTTCCCCGATGGAAATGAACTGGAGCAGAAATTATGAGGTGAATTACAAATGAACAGTTGTTTCAGATTTACTATTTTGAAAATAGTATTTTGAAGTATTTTATACAATATATACATATATATGTACCGTGTAAATTTTATGCCATAAATTCTCTTACAAAGTGTACTCACATCGAATTGAGTACATTTTTGGAGCTGTTTAAACTTTCCAGTCGTTTCTTGTCCACATTTATTATTCTTGTTGTTGTTACTTTTAAGTACTTCCTTAAAAGGAAATACTTACATGATTTAAGTTAAATCTAACCGATCAAAGAATCCGGACAAGTATCTATTCAATTAATTTAATTAAATACTCATCAAATCTTATGTTGAAACATGAATGTAGCTATTTTGTAAATAGTATTTACATATTACAATATGTAAATATACGAGGTAATTTACTTTTGTATGCCGGCGTGACAGAGGAGAGAGAAATTGCTTCTGAGCGTGATTCATTTGTATGTGACGGAAACTTTCATAGTTAGTGGCTATAAAAGTGAATGAAGAGCGACAACGGTATAGGAGTTGAAATAAAAAGGACTGTGTGAGACGTATTTCCCGTATTCTTTCATTTCGTCTACATCAAGAACGGTATTTAATGATGAAAATGTCAAAGACTCAAGACGGGACAGGGGTGAAAACCTACTTGACCACTTTTTCATCTTTCGAATTCTAAAACATTGGGAGTAGGTAAAATGTAATGATTTCCCTTTTCTCTCTTCTCAATCTGAAATGAAATAATAGAAAGAATGTGCTTTTCTTTCACTTCTCTCATCCGCATTTGTGGTTTTAAGCTTTTGGCATCGTGAATGCTCTCTGCTTACTCATTCCCATTCAAATTCAAATGTTTTAATCTCCATAGCCCACGGACATCATTGAACAAAGCCTATATGCAAACGCTCAAAATTGCTGGACATTTCTAGAGCTGCTACCCTTTATATGAATTAAACTTGTACGATCTGAAGTCTTTAGTCTATAGATTGAGATTTTGAGATGACTCGTTCGTAACTATTCCCAATTTTAGTAGTTACATACACATTATACAAATCACATGAACTCTGGATATCGATATGTTTTCCTATGGATCAAGAGATGATCCATAGAAATTGTGAAACTATTTGGGATGTAAACAAGCTGGAGAAGAGTTGGCTGTCCTAATTCCATCCAGTTGGATTTGAAGACGGAAGACGGAACACCTGCAACGATTTATCTTGTTAGTCCGTCTTGAGTTATGCTGCTGTGTTGTGTAAATAAGTATATATCTGTAATATAGGTAGTGGATGGATGTGCAAGAGCTATAGAAGAGACGTGAGGGTTACAGTGAATGAAGGGTTCCCTTCCTTCATTTGATAAATATTAATAAAAATAAATTGGACAATTTCCATTGCATGTTCATGGCATGCACAGGAGTATCACATCCACATCGCTCTTCCTCATCATCCGTCTCCTCCTCCTCATGCTCAATATGAAATCACACACCTATTTAGACACGGACACAGAGCTCGTCATTCATCAATATACACAGAAAACCGACAGACCGACTGCTTGACAGTATAGTGATAGTCAGAAGTGTATTTCTCAATACTAAACAACTTTTGGTTAGAGGAGAGGAGAAAAAGGAAGAGGAAAGCAAACCAACAACCAACCCTTTTTTCCCTCCCATTCCATTCCTGCATGGGATAAAAAGATGCCTATTGACACGAGATAAATACGAGCTGTATGGAAATGTGGAACACGTGAAAGGCTTCTAATTTTTCTCTCCACATCCCATAAAAATAAAATATCATGTGAAAAATCCATTTAACGTGGTGACCACACGTTTGTGGGAAACCTGGATTTGATGCTCGGCTTTTAATCTGCGGTTTCCATCTCTCTTTACTGCTTTACACAACCCAAATAGGTAAATCTATCCTCTCAATCACTACACAATTCACAAATTACTACGAGCTAACTAATTACTATACACTGCACCATGAAAATTATGCAGAATCCCCAAGTGTTTTTTTTAGTAAAGAAGGGGTTTCATTATATTTTAATTAGGTAGTATTAGTATAAATTTATTCAAGGTAAAAGATCACAGATAAATTCAAATTATCAAAATTCATTCTGGTGAAATCTGATTTAGTTGTACATGATAAATCTGATCATTATCGGTCAAGATTGACAAGGGAATTCAAAGGCCTTTGGTTTTGTACAGACAGTTTGTGGGTCGTTCTTCGTTCTTCCTCCTGGTAGAAAGTATTCAAGTAGACATCATTGATCAGGATTTTACATAGGTTTATGCAAACAAATCCTTCTCTTTTTCATTCTCTTTCCTTATTCCGTTTCCCCTTATCATTACATCCTTCACCCATTTAAAGTGTGATCTCACCAGTTTGGAAATGTCTCGGGATTTCTCGCCAATGTAAACGAGAGAAGAGATGAAAATCCCGGTGAGGAAAACGATGAAAGAAATTTGTACATTTTCCATTTGGAAGGGTTTCGGGTCATTCATACTCCCAAGTGTCAACTGGGTGAGTTGATGATGAAGACTGGAATTGATTTGAGTGGACATCCAATCCCGTCCGATATTCCGATAGAACGCCATGACGTCTTCCTTCCATTTCTTCACCAAACCCGCATCCCCATACCAACTGGCAATGTAACTGAAGGCTTCCGTGTACTCGGAATCCTTCCGCAAACCAAAAGCCAACCAATTGTTAATGAGGGAATGTTGCGACATGAAAAGGGGCTCAATCCCAAAAGTAAGTGTCAGATTCTTCCCAATGGCCGAGTACAAAATATCATTCCATCCAACACACGCCGCTCGATCACTAGTGAAAGCGGAAATGACACAATCCACCGTGGATTCTTCCGTCAGGAATTTAGCATTCATTTTCTTGAGCATGTCGGACGTGCCTTTCCGGAATAGAGATCGCCCGATATTGCTAAAGATATTAAAATGAACAGAGTAGTCCGAGTGATGGACCAGCTCCAGGAAATTCGTTGGGATCGTTCCGGGTTCTGGGAAGGAAAGGTATGAGACCAAATTACTCTCGTAGCCAATCCCAATGAGGATGACGAAGATCATCCATACGAGTGAGAGGAAATTGAGGCCGTGAGGGAGCCGGAATTCTTGTCGGAGCCCCAAAATGATTGGGATAAAAATGGATTTGTAGAGAACATTCATCCAGTCTCGATTCTCTCCGTGCGGATTAAACCAGAGGGTGATTCCATAGACGGGCATTATGAGGAGGAACATGAGGATGATCAAACTCCAAACGAAAGTGTCATACGGGTAAATGATGGCCGCCAAACTCACTTCCTTCTGTGCATGGGATGTGGCGTACACTAAATTGGTGACGGTGAACGAGGTGGTAAAGTCAATCACGTGGAATCTCTCCACATTGTACGCATTCACTATCGTTATGTCCGCTCGACCTTCGTAAACATCCTAAATATATATACAAGCAAAGATTACAAATATACATTGTTAAAATATTGAAATTCACATCATTTTCCAGAATTTTTGAACTCATTTTCATTTTTGTTTTATATTCGTGACATTAACAAGTGACCGACCTTGAGCATTCCGATCCACGTCCCATTTTTCAATTTGACGCCCGGACTTTTCCCTTTCGGTGCATCCAAATCATACGTGAAATTGTATTTGATTGAAGCGGAATGAATGATGGCCCAATTTGAGCCACTAAAGATCTGTTTGCCATTTTCAATCCGAACATCGCAATAAGGGGGCATTTTACTTCCTGAAATTCGGATGTGGCGGCCCTGTAGATTGATTTTACTTCCGGATCTTTTGGGGACATCCAACGAGATGGAAATTCCACCACCAGTGTAAATGAATGGATCCGTAAGGACTTGATGAGAATCCACACTGAGTCCACTTTTATATCGAAGGGATTTCGTACTACTCGTGGAGGAGGAGGAGGAATCATCCTGAAATAATGAGAGTAAATTGGATTCGTTCCCAATGAATAGGAAATCTCCTCGCCGGGTCGCTCCAGTCACTTTCCTCAACGATTCCTCGAGGAATTCTTCATCGGTTTTCTGTCGTCCCAGCCAGAATATCGTGGCCACTCGATGTGGAGTCCAATGCGGCACCCACAGTATCTTCCCACTTGTCATAGTTGTTTCTATCGCGTGGAGTAAATGTAAAATGGTTTCATGGATTTGTGCTGGGAATTGGAAATCTTCTCTCATCGTCTCCAGGAAATTGTGAACAAACTCTGCATTCTCCGAAATCACTTGAACGTGACCACTTTGAATCCGAATTTGACTTTCTCCAGAGTCTTTTTCAAATCCAATTAATTTCAACAGTTTGTTCTTATATTCAAAAGGATTATTTTTCAATGGGTTTTCCGGCTTACGACCAAAAACGGAAGTTGAACTCGACTGCTGTAAAGTCAACATTACAATCAGCAGGAAATATTCTGTGTAACCCATTTTGATGATTCACCGTGTTTGATAGTCCATGGGACGACTTATTTTTCTCAAGTAATTTGGAATCACAGAAACGACGAGGCTGGGC
This sequence comes from Gisinianus flammeolus, assembly GCA_034699125.1. Classification (NCBI taxonomy): domain Eukaryota; kingdom Metazoa; phylum Arthropoda; class Collembola; order Symphypleona; family Katiannidae; genus Gisinianus; species Gisinianus flammeolus. Next base: position 1,289 of record JAIUND010001897.1, on the reverse strand, counting down.
AGTCAATTTAATTTGAAAAGCCATTGAAAGATTCCCAATAAAATTTGGGCTTCACAGCTATGACAAAAATACAAATAAAACGGAGAGAGATTAAGTGAGAATATCCATCGTCCAAGTTCAATTTGTAGACTCTCAATAAACCGGGAAATGGATGAAGAATAAATAGAACTATAGAAATATAAATGAAAAAAACTGACGGTTTTCGAATTGGATTATCCACAAAAGAAATATAGAAATTGGGATATTTTCTCCTTTCTAAATATATAATTGCTAAATTGTGTGTTCGTATGCGCTCAATTGTCATTGTAAATTACAGTCGTGTCACTTCCAGCGTAATTATTTACACAGTCCTCAATTCAACTCGCCCTGCCCACATCGCCCTGCCCACATCGCCCTGCCTTCAACAATTTACTGACAATATTTTGACAGTTCGACAGCCAAACTATACTCATTTTCAAAATTACATAGGGAAAAATAGGGATTAAGCTGTTGGACACTGACAATCAATGACTGAATTACAAAATACTCAGAATAAAATACTTACCAATGAAAACATCGCACCGTGTGCTGCTTATCGGAATTCATTTCCACGCAGCACATTAAAAATACACAGCAATGAATATACATTCTATCAAATTCTATGAAATGGAATGGAATTTACACGGAAAGTCGAATTTATACGGAATTTATACGAAAGCGTTTTCGTTTGTTCCTCAAACGAGCACAAAGTCAAATGACTTGAGAATTGTTGTATCTAATTGAAATAATATTGAAGCCTTCGTGTGGGAAGAAGAAGAACGTGTGCGCAAGTTTTGTTGACTGAGTTCGCTCTGATAACTTATGCAAATAAAATGAATTGACCAAAAGAACAATGGACTTTACTTCAGTTTACCCGGTCCGAATTGGGGCATTTCCATGCTCTCACCTTCATCATTTGTAATCATTGTTTGAAGATCCTGAGCCACATTTCTCTTCCATTGTCCGACATGATTGGATTTCACTATTTAAATGTTGATTTTATAAATGATTCAATAGCTTGTATTCAATAGCTAATCAAGATACAACATTGAGAGAGCATCGCGCATGTTAGTTTTTTAAATCAGGGTTTAATTAATACCCATTAAACGCAGTTTCTTTTCCGTTATTTATACTTGTACTAGCAAGGGGCCCGCCGCTAACACGGCGCGTTGTGTGTCTATGTGTTCTAGCCATATGTATGCAAAAAACAAAGTGTGACCCAAAAGTATTTATAGCGCTCGCTTCGCTCGCGCTTTTCTAAATTCCAATTT
>JAIUND010001896.1:0-28646 GCA_034699125.1 Gisinianus flammeolus | reverse complement strand
AAAAGACTGCATAAAAATTGGTCAATCCGTTCTTGAGATATCGTGAAAAGAACAGACAGACAGACAGACAGACAGACGGACAGACAGACAGACAACCCAATAGAATAAGGGAAGCTTCGCTCCCTAAAATACACGGGAATAATAATAATAATAAGAATAAGAATACAAAACTAAGAGTAGATTTTAATTTGAGAATGTAATTAAGGGGCCGTCCGTAAACGGAGTCCAAAAATTAGGGGGAGGGGTGTCTGGCAGACGGTCACGTGCTCATATCAAATACATTAGCGTACATGTACATACGTTTAAGGGGGAAGGGGGGTTGAAAAAAGACGATTTTTTTCGGACTCCATTTACGGACGCCCCCTATAAGAAATTGTTTGTATGTGGGAATATAGGCTGAGCGGCGGCCGTCAAGGATTTCTCGAGCGGCCACAGCTTACGCTTTGCCCACTCATTGCTATAACGATATTCAAATCTGCATTAAATATTAAATCCCTCTTGCACTGGCATTAATTTAATTAATTGATGTATTTATTCCTTGCCCAATGCATAATAATAATGTAATGAATACCGATCATTTACCGCCCTTGATAAATTCCCAATTGTTTTTCTACACACAATTTAAATATGATGATTTTAAAATAATGTGCTACTTTTTGGAATTGAATTTGGCGCGAGAATTCCCACCACCACCATTGGTTCCGCGCGTCATCAACGATGTTTTATTGTTTTTCCCATTTGGGATTTGGTTTCGATTGGAATGGGCACGAGTGGGCCGGCCATCCGTCGCCTCCTCATTGTCCTCCTCCGCCTCCTCCAACTCCAACTGCGCATGATCATTCGCCTCTTGAATTCCTTTGAAGGATGATTTATTTCCATACTCCTTTCCATTTCTCCATGCGCTTCTTTCATTCTTGCTTTTGCTGATGATGGAGGAGTTGGCCACGGTCACGGCCACGGACACTCCTGGGTGGTCCAAATTACCCCAGGATTGTTCCGCAAATGTGGTGACGCCCTGACTGTGCGCACAGACCGCATTCCGACATTTCCCACCACCACCACCGGCGGCGGCGGAGGAGGAGGCGGAACAAGCCAATGACGGTGATGATGATCGGCGCCGCCCTTCGCCGTGCCAGGAAGTCCTCCGACTGCTGCTGTGAGAATCATCCCAATCCTGCGTCGTCGCATCCTTCTTCATTTCCTCTTGAGCATTCTCATCTGCATTGTCATTGTCATTATCATTACTGTCGTCGTTGTCGTCGTCGTCGTCGTCCTCACTGTATTTAGAACTGGTGGTGGAGGAATTGCGGTATTTCGTTCGGTTATTTGCCTTGTTCCGGTTATTCCGGCCGCCACCCGGGTAAATGACTTTGGACAACATTGCCGTCATTTGACGACCGTGTTTGTCGGGTTTTTTTGAAGAAGGATCGGAGTGGGGAGAGCGGGAGCGAGTCCAAACTATCCTCCACCTCCACCACTTCCGGTTCTGGTGGCGAGGATGGAGCAGGGGCAGTCGGACATGGGCATGGAGTCACTACAAATATTATATACATCACATGACAATCATTTTATTATTTAATAATTCAAGCGTCCCGCATTTTTTTTATAAAGAAATTCAGGTGGTTTCGTTTTCGTGTCATAATGTACCGCCAATGGTCAAATATATCTGTGGACAGCAACGTCCGCGCTTTCTCGCTCGCCCAGCTGAAAGAGAACGATGAGAAGAGAGATGGAGCTTTACGACATTTTTTTAATATATATATGAATGTACACATGCGCGCGCAGTTCTTGGAGATGACGTATATACCTGGTGGCGGGAAATTGTCAACTGGGTTTCGAGTGAGGAAGTTTTGAAGGCAAGCAGGCCCTGCATTTGCGGGCATCCCGACAAACAAATTATCCGGGTCTGGAACACAATCAAGAAATGATGGACCCGGATAAAATTGCTGTTGTTGTTGTTGTTGTTGTTGTTGTTGCTGCTGTTGCTGTTGTTGTTGTTGTTGAGCTGTGGGGTCCATCATTGAAAGGGGAAGAAGACTCGTAATCAGCTGACACAGACACAGATTGAGAGAGTTGTTCTGATTTTGATTTAAGCAGGGCACGACCGCCGTGGAATTGTCATTTGAATTTCCCGCTTTGCTAGTGGTTGCGGGGGCCGGTGATGGTTTGGGTTTGGGGGGAATTTCGAAATCTTCCGAACCTTTCCGCCAGCCCAATTTACCGGGGTCGGCCCGGTCGATGGCCATCGAGTCCGTCCAGCCACCACGTTTCTCTGCATTCTCCACTTTCCGACGGATCCGCTCGGCTTCCCGCTTTGCATTTCGTTCATCAACTTGTTTATTATGCTCATCCGTCTTCTCCATGTGCATCCTGCCTGCTGTTTCGGGCCGAAGCCACACAAATCCGAAGATTTGACGATCCGAAGATCTTCACAGATATTTAAGCCACACTCGGAATTTCGGAATTTTCAAATTGAATCCAATTAACTTTTGGGTTTATAATTTAGTTCCCGCCATTTTCCCACTAGAATTTTACTAATTCAATTGCAATTTGCAGTTGCATATACAAAACATTAGGGAAATTACCCACATTGTTTTTAAGATCTGCGACGCCGGCTGTTTAAATTTGAAAGGACTTTCGTACAATCTGATGGAATCTCTCCAAACGAAAACTGTTTGTTTAATTTTAATTGTTTACAAAATAACACACCGTGTGTGTAAATTCAATACAAGTTTGTATAAAACCAAGGAAACGCGGCAAATTCGAAATGAATACATTCTTTATTTTTATTGCATGATTGAAAATTGAAAAACAGTGAAAATCGCTTGAATTCCTCAAATTTGGTGTTTGAAATTGATGCTTTGAATTTGAATTCAATCATTTTGAAGGGGTGTGGGTGCTGGGGGGTGGGGGGCAGGAGGATTTGTTGGTGGGGGGTACAAGTTTACAGTTGTGGGGATTGGGAAGAAAGTTCTTGCTGTGGGACGGGTCGAGGGAATGAAAGCGCCCGTTTCCAAATCCGAACGGCTGTATTCCGAGGACTCGATTCATTTATTTCACTCCGGCCCAAATCCAAATTCAAATCCACGTTTTCGGTTGCTGTGAATGTATTAGTTAAATATCCCGCCGTCACCGCCGCCGCCGCCAAATCCGAGTCATTATTGGTTGGAGGTGAAGTTGTGGATTGGAGGAAATCCAGTTCCGCTGTCACCTGACTCCCCGCCAAATTCGAATTCGAATTCGAATCCGAATTCGTGTGGTTCTGGTTCTGACTGTGGTTGTCTTGTTGGGTGGAGCCAAATGATGCGCTGGCTCCGCCCTCTGCCCTAAAAAACAGTCCCGCATATTCTTTGGTCGTGTCTGTCCAGGCAACTTCCGGCCAGATGAGCGCGGGCTCCGGTTGATCCGGCAGCTGCACATAGACGAACCCAATCGGCACTATACCAATAATAATAATAATAATAAAAAAAATAGGAATATCACAGCGAGAGAAAAAATCGAGGGATCTGTCAAAAAAATATTTGTATACATCGAAATGGCGGGCAAACAAAATGAAAAATAATCAGGAATTAGATTTTTGATGTTTGAGTTTTGAATTTTGAATTTGTATATGTTTTACCGGGGTTGTTTTTCAAGTAATTGTAGTCGACTTGAAGAGTCTCGAGCTGTCGCTGAACTATCGTGAAATTCCCTTGGACGGCCCGAATCTCCTCGGTTTGTTCCTGGAACTTGCGATTGGATTCGTCGCGAAAGAGCAGGAAACTCCGTTGGATTTGACTCGTCGACCATTTCAGTCGTTTCTGGCACAGCACTAAATTTCGTTTCCCGCAAGCCGTGTCCGACCAAAGTCCATCCACCCTTGCCCCTTTGACTTTGACCTCTGACCCTAAACTCTGACTGGTTCCTCTGACCTCAGCCTCATCAGGATGATGATTGGGGTACTGTCGGGAGAAACTGGATGTGAGTTGGGAACAATTCTTGGACAAGTCCTCGGATGGACTATTCTCCATCCAATTGCTCCAATTGATGGCGCTTCCGTCTCCCCATTCAAATTCTCTCCCCGGCCGCACGAAAACGGAATTCCCCGAATTTCCCACTGGAGGAGGACGCCGCCGAGTGGCGCTCAGCCAAACGTTTTCAAGGACCCCGAGGATTTTGTACAGATATTCCTCCAACAGTTCTTGCTCTTCCCGGGATTTAATGGAAATTAGGACATTTGAGTCCTCGCCGACTTCCTCAATACATAGCGCCCGCGCTTCTTCCAAACTCACAATCTTGTTTATCAATTTCACACATTTTTCGTTCTTGTAGAGCGCCCAACTCGCGTCTCCACAAAGCGCACTCACCGCCGATGATGATGATGATGCGGACGACGAAGTGGACTCGACTATATAGATAAAAAATTCCATTATGAAATAAATCCCACTCATTATATTAGTCAAGCCAGCGCAGTGGCGGGAATTTCAAAGATTTGTATAAAATAAAATAAAAACAAATCAAACCGGCGACTGCGGGAACTCGAATAAGTTGGGTCCGACTATCCGAAAACAAGGTGAAGAAGAAGAGGACAAAGAGGAAACGGAAAAGGGACGTCATTGCAATTGTAATTTGGATTTGAGAATGAGTGAGTGAGAGGGAAATTTGAAATGTGGGCTCGTCACAGGTTGTCGAGCAATAGAATATACGAAGAAGAAGGAGAGAAGCAGAGTGGAGAATGGAATGAACTCAATTAGTATGGTGGCGGCGTCTGTATAATAAATCTGTTTGAATGGTAATTGTAATAATGCGGCTTTCCACAGGTTTCCCTAATGGATTTCCCATGTTTTTTGAGGTGAGCAAGGTCACGGACCCCAACCCCGCCATCTGCCATTTGGCATTTACCAATCTAATTAATGAGATGCAGAAATGCAGTATCATCATCATCATCATCAAAGAATCCCAATTCAGCTGACGACTAATTGTAAGTCGTGATGACTTATGACTGTGTGGGGAGTGCGTCTAATTTTGGGGTACCTGAATGGCGTATTTTTTACGCATCCTTGCAGGATTGTGAGAAAGCCCGATTTTTTAAATTTTAAATGGACAAAATTCCTTCATCCCGGTCGGTCGGGATGAAGGAAATTAGTTCGCCGTTCATAATTGTAAATTATATGATGTAAATAGTCGCCGGTCGTAAGTTTTATAAAGTATATCATCTGTTAAGTTCACAAACGAACTATAACGATTTTCCTTAATTTGTGGAAATGCTACGACTGCGTCCGTCTTTGTGGGTACAATTGTGAAAAAATTCAGGGTGACAGAAAAGGTCATGGCAGACAATAATGTCGAAGGACCCAACGCTCCATCTTGAGCCATTTGACCTTTGCAGCAGGTCAAGGAAATTAAGGAAAATAATTATAGTTCCTTTGTGAACTTAACAGACGTTATGTTCATATCGCTATCGCTATCACTCCGCCACATTCGACAGACCCACGGACCGACCGACCATGTCAATTAGTCTAAATGATAAATAATTACAGTGCTGCCAATGGGCCAATGGCAATGCCAATGGGACGAGCACATGCAAGAACGAACGAATTAAATCAAATGCACATGGATGTGGATATTTATTTACATGTGTATATACACCTATATATATACGATATATTTATTTATGGGGGGAAAAGAAAACGTGCATCAGCATGCAGGTGGGGTCAACGCAAATGAACTGCATTCATTTCTGCGCGAACACAACCTTAGATTTCTTTGACACTTTTATAAACAATTCTGTCACTTCTTGCCATTACAATATGGTTGGTGTCCATCAAAACGGACATTTCCGTTCGGACAAACAATTTCACGAAAATTTTAAAGTTGGCGCATCGGAATAAACTTGTCAAAAAGTAAAAAATGTGAATAACTTGCGGTATATACAGCATGTACAGGCTTCAAAATTGTTCCACATACAGGAGATTGCATACAATATATTCATGACATCAAGTCGCGAGTTGTAAATTGTAATCGCTTGTTTCAAAATTTCGAAACAAACGATCAATAAACTGACTTTTAAGTCATTCATACATAGCTAGCAAATGAGAGTAAAGGTGTGGATTTTTGATATATTGTTAAGAAAAGTACGTATGTACGACCACATATCCAAAATCCATTTTTGCTGTAGTTTGCTAGCTACGAAAATGTCAATTCACAAGTGAATTAAAAATCGACAAAATGATGCCATTGTTCCCAAACTTGGCGCACCAATTTGAATTTCTGAGCAAGTATTTTTTTACTTATGTTTCAAATGTATACTTGTGGTTGTCCAAAAACAGTGAAAAGCTTGAGAAAAATAGGGAGAGAGTTGAATTTAAAAAAATAAAAACTGAATCGTCTCCTAACAGTAAACCGATGGAGTTCAAATCCGTTTACCCAGGTCCGTTTGAGGTGCATATTAAATGGAACGAAGGAATGGCAGTTAGTCGGAGCGGAGCAACTTGGGTTCATTTTGTATTTCCATTCCATCATCATCATCATCATCATCTGCATAATAATAGTGTGTGTGCGTTTCTCTTGTGTTGAAGAACAACGAAGGAACGAACGCGTTTATCCTGCCAGCACACCGCCGCCCGTCAATTTCTTTGGGGAAAGAGAAGGAAATAAAGAGACGGCTTGAATGTGAATGTGTATTGTTTTCGTGTGCTTTGTCCGGCCAACTTGCAGTATATAGCTCCAGCGTTTTCCATCGTCATCGTCGTCCACAGGAAAAGTGAAAAGTGGGGATTTGCGTGTCCTCAGATTTCGGTGTGGATAAGGACACAGCACACACATGCAGGAGAAGGAAAAGGAGCGATCATGGAAAGTGGGGCAGAGCACGCAAATAAACAGTGAACAAGTGTGAGAGAGAAAGAGAGAACGAAAGAAAGAGCGAGCAAGAGTCAAGTCAAATGTCAAGTGGTTCACTATTGGCATCCTGTTTCCCCCCACCCCCACCCCATTACATTGTTAGTGTGTCCAACTCCCTCCCCACACACACACGGACCGAATAATGGGCACAAGAAAAGCGGAGGACAAAAGTGAGTGGAAATCCATTGAAAGGTGATTAGTCACCAACAGTCTGTTTCGTTCCCAACAGCAAAAGAGCAGGAGCAGAAACAGCAGGCAACTGTGAAACTGCAACTAATACATATTGATAATGTACAAATAAATCCTCAATGAGTTTTCCTTCCCCATTATTTCCTGCTCCACTTTCTATACTTTCCACTTTCTTTCACCAACACACATAATATACAAACCAACACAAACACACTCACAAACCGTTTTTCCCCCACTTTCTTTCCACTTTTCTCGCTCCTCGCTCCTCGACCATATATGTAATATGTAATATGTATGTAGTTGTGTACAGGAATATTCCATTTTTTCTGGTTGGTTCTGCGACGACGAGGACGACGACGATGACGGTGAATATTAAAGATATGAACAAATCACGGCGAGTCTAACTTTCTCCACACACAGGCTCAATCAAAGCCCAAACAAACCCAAAAACAGTTCGTGTCCACACAACTTTTCTCATTTTCTCCGCCGCCGCCTCCAGACACGTCAACTTCCATGCACACGTATTACTATAGTATACACACATAACAAGTGGACGGAGAGAAAGAGAGAAAGCGAAAGGAGACTCGGTTGTGCTGGTTGTGGGTCCTCATCGTCAGTCCTCGTCCCATTTAATTTATTCTTAGTTTTAACTTTAACCACATTCATTCCATATATATTTATCTAAATCCATGGCGTATTAGTTTAAATTTTTTAATTGGGCTTTCCTCTATACATGTGTGCGATGTACTTAATACAAATGTGTTTTTGTCGTTTGTGGTGAGCAGAGGTTCGTGGTGGGTGAGGCTGTGGCTCTGGCTGTGTCATGTCCACAACGACGATGGAGCCGATGGAAGCCTGGACCGCTGGAACGGCCGGAAATGCTACCTCCACCGTCGAAATCACCATCTCCTGCCGGTCCGTTCATCCTTCCTTCCTTCGTTCTTCCACCTCCTCATTTTCTCACATTTAAAAACTAAAACCAAACCCAAGTCACAATTCCCACACACAGACATGAAGAAATTAAATTAAATGAATCTTGCAAATTGTTAATTTTGTCATTGTCATATTTTAACTATGATTATAGAAACCTTTTAAATGCGGACTTGACATCAAAGTCGGATCCAATGGTCGTCGTCTACCATCGACCGCCCGGTTCCAAAAAAAACGAGTCCGTCACCCCACACAATTATTTTCAGCATTTTTGCACATTTTTGCTTTACGTACATAAAATAGAGGAAATGCCCGGGTTTTTCGGGGGCGGGGATTTTCTAATATTATATATTGTAAATGTTCAATGTTGGATAAATCTTTGTAAAGATGGGTTCAACTATTACGGACGGAAGTGATTGACGACGATCTGAATCCGAATTTCGTGGCCAAGCCCACCCTGAAATACCGTTTTGAGGAGGTTCAAATGCTCCGATTTGAAGTGTACGACGTGGATGCGGACTCGGAGGACTTGACGCAACATGACAAATTGGGCGAGTTGGACGTGTCCCTGGGTTCGATCGTGAGTGCGGGAGATGACGGCCTCAAAAAGGAACTCGTGTCCATGACCGTCTTTGACAAGTCCTGTGGGCAAATCCATCTCCTCGCCGAAGAACTCGCCTCCGAAAAGGATCAAGTCTCCCTTCATCTGGTTGGCTGTTCCATTGGGCGATGGGCGGGGCTTTGTTCTCCTCGCTCTTTCTACTCCATCTCCAAGGAAATGACCACCACCAAATTCCTCCTCGTCTTTCAGAGTAAAGAGAGTCGGGGTTCGAATCCCGCCTGGCTCCCCCTCAAACTCTCCGCCCGTCATTTCTGCAATGGAGACATTTCAAGGACCATGAAGATTGAGGTGTTCCAGCGAGAGTTTTCGGGGAATGTGGTCAAATTGGGGGAGTGCCTCACCTCCCTCGACAACCTCCTCAGGATGAGTAGTTCCCCCAATGAGAGGATCCCCTTGACCGCACCCAATCAGACCATTAGCAAGTCCTCCTTTCGAGTCCTCAGTTGCTCCGTGGAGGCCATTCACACGTTCGTGGACTTTATCTCCGCCGGCTCCCGCATCTCCACCTGCTTTGCCATTGACTTCACGTGTAGTAATGGGGATCCGAGTGATGGCGAGTCCCTTCATTTCATTTCCGAAGCCGGGAATCGTCCGAATCCATATGAACAGGCCATCCTCGCGGTGGGGAATATCCTCAAGGACTATGACAGTGAGCAGTCCTTTCCCGTTTATGGTTTTGGGGCCCGCATCCCACCCGATGGGCGGAGCTCTCATAATTTCCATGTCAACTTGACCGACAGTCCCGATTGTGAGGACATTGCCGGCGTCCTTCAAGCCTACAAGTAAATATATCAATAAATAAATACCCTCTTTTCTTTTTTTAACCTTTTCTGTTTGAATTTGAATAATCCCACCACAATCCCGCTCCCGATTTTATTTCTATAGCTATAGTGCAGACAGGAACCGTATAATATATTTTATATATGGACGGTGCGGGATGAAGTTTCAGATGGCAGCGGGGAAAAAAAATTCAGTGCTGTATATTTCTTTATGTTGGCAGCGCGGATTGAGGATTTTGGGGCACAGCAGGATTATTACATTTTTGAGTAAATATAGAGTGGGTTGCAAAAGTTAAGTGTTCTGCACTCGGTCACCGGACAGTGCGGAAATGATAATCAATTAATTTATTTTAATTTGAATTGCGCGGGGAAATGCAAATAGTTTGGAAAAAAATCATTCCCAATTCTGAAATTATATTTTCCCAAATTTTTATCATTTTACATTTAGCATTTCAATAATTTTCCCGGATTGTCAAAACTCCCCCCGAATTGGAATTTTTTCCCCATTTTTAATGAAACTCATTTCGAAAGGCAAAAAAAAGCAGCGACATGTGCACCCCTCAAGAGGCGCCGGCTGCCTGAGACCGAGTTTATAATACTTAACTAAAAGTCGAAAACAGATAAACTTTGGCACAGCGACACCATGCGGTTTCCACATACCTGGTAACCAAGACGGTGTTGGATTTGAGACGGGATTTTTTGGGGTTAATACAATTTTTGAAAAATTTTGGATTTTGGCTGTTTGGAGGGTGGGAAAAATTCATATAATTTGTTTCTTAGTTATTCTAATTTTTTCCACGCTCAAAACCCCCAAAATCCAAACTTTTTCAAAAATTGTATTAACCCCAAAAAATCCCGTCTCAAATCCATGCAACACCTTCTTGGTTACCGGGTATGTGGAAACCGCATGGTGTCGCCGTGCCAAAGTTTTTGTGCTTTCGACTTTACAAGCCACTCTATTAAAAATAACTCCAGATTCAAATTCCGGTTATGTTTTTACCCTAAAAACATATCATGCATTGACTGAAAAATTAAAGAACTCCGAGTGGCCCCAAATTCCTCACTCTGCCAACATAAAGAAATATACAACACTGAATGTTTTTAAATTTCACTGCAGAACTTCAAGTGCATTCGAATTTCGCCGTACATACTGCGGTTCCTGGTTGGCCAGCTATGTAGTGACGACGATTTGTATTCTATATTTATGGTGTGAATTGTCCTGTCATGTTTGTCTATGCTGTGTATATAGGAATTGTTTGCCGCACATTGAGCTCTTTGCGCCCACCAATTTCAGTCCGATCATCAACGACGTGGCGGCGATGGCGGGGAATATCAAACCTGGAGAGAATTACATAATCCTGGTGATCGTGACGGATGGGGTCATTTCGGACATGAGTTTGACCAAAAAGGGGATCGTGGCCGCCTCCGCCCTCCCCCTCTCCATCATCATAATTGGGGTGGGGGAGGCCAATTATGATTTGATGCAGGAGTTGGACGGGGACGCCGTCCGGATTTCGCATCGGGGGAAAGTGGCGTCTCGTGACATTGTTCAATTCGTGGCGTATCGGAGTGCGCAGTCGTGGATGGCGAGTACGGGGGAAGCAACCGCCGTCAAGGCCGAATCCCATTCCATGTCCGCATATGAAACAAAGGAGGAGCGAACCACGCGATTGGCCCAGAGTCAACTGGCGGCGGAAGTGTTGGCGGAGATCCCAGAACAATTCACTAGCTACATGCGATCGCAAGGGATCAAACCAAACATGATCCTTCGCGGTCATGACCTCACCGCCACCTCCGCCCCACCCAAAAAATAACCCACCCCCATCCCCCCATTTAAATTCAAAACAATATATAACAATATATATATTACATGCATTTCAAAATACAAAATAACCACAAGGAATTAATAAAGACAACAATTGGCATATATACAAACAAACAATTTAAGTTGAGCATTATTTCATATCTTGTCATGGGATTTATTTACTTCATTTTATAAGTATTTTGTTTACAAATCACACATGTCAATTAATTATTGGTTGGAGAGATATTTTATGCTATAAAATAGCATAAAATATATAGCTAAATTTTAAATGTGAGAGGAGTGAGAAAATACAGACAGGATCTCGATCCGTATAGTACGGATATTCTAATGGCAATTTAAGTGCCGCCTTGAAAAACCAATTCAGTGTTGTATATTTGTTTATGTTGAGCACAGTGAGGATTTTGAGGCAACTCGGGATCCTTCAATTTGTGAGTAATTGCATAATTAAAAATATGTTGTTGGAATAAAAACAATTTCTAACTTGAGATTCAAATTCCTCGCATCATGTTTTTACCACAAACGTGTATTTGACCCTCAATTTGACAATATTACAATAAAAATGTACATATTTAATTATCTCTCCCACTCTCACACTGCCAACACAAACAAATATACAACACTGAAAGTTTTTTTTCACGATGCCCTGAAAAAAGTTGATTCCATCGTCCGTACAACTTTTTACATCCATTTCTGTCATTTGACATTTGACATTTGACACACATTCTCTGTCTGTCCATTTGAAATGCGTGCTCTCTAAATATTCCCGCGTCAAAAGTAAAAGTTTCTATGGATTAAAATAAAGTGTATATACTTATTTTTTTTTTCTTTATCATTTCCAGAGATTCTATAATTTGTTTAATTCTATATATTTCAACATTTGACCCCACACAAAATCATGACTCGAAAGTACATCACACGAACCCACAATAAACAATAAACGAACCAAACACAATATACATGACGGAAATGAAATGAAAATTGATAGAGATAATAATATAAAAGGGGGAATAAAGAGAGCCAAGGAAATTATCACGCACATGCCAATATAACAAAAGTTTGAGGCATGTGACGAGAAAATGAGGACAATGATCATATAAATGGATTGAGTAATTATATATATATATATATTTATGAATATATTTGTGGTGTGTTGAATTAAAATTAAGCAATGTCGTCGTTGAGGGGAGACTTGAACCGTTCCGTTTCCTGTGGATCTTGATTTGGTGTTGGGCGACTCTCGGCCGCTTTCTTGGTGATTTGTTTCTGTTGGTCGAGGCCGAGGGCGGATCGATATCCCAAACCACAAAGACCAGCCAGGAATTTCTGGAAGTAGATCGTGAAGTTGAGGAGGTTCATCACGAAGAATGCCAGCGCCACCTTGTACAACCCCAAGTTGCTCGTCCGAATTGCATCCGTCCGGTAGAGTTGAACCGCACTGTAGCCCGTCCCAATTAACGGGAAAGTGACGTAGAAGGCCCAGCCGACCATATTCGTCAAGCTCCGCGTTCGGGATGGCAAATTCGCCGGGTCATATTTACTCATCTTGGTCGAGACCTTCATTGTTGTGGGCCATCATATTTTGCCAATGGAATTAAACACACATTCAACCACAAATAATTATAATAATTATTCCAATATATATAATTATAAAGAAAGAAAGGGAGGAATAATTAAAATGAATACACAGTTACAATAATATATACAACTTACGACCGTTTCTTGGTCCATTTCTCCGTACTGTGGCCCACCGGTGACGGTGATGATGGTTGTTTTCCTGCGTCGTCGCTCATCCAAGCCATCCTGAATCCCGCCACAAAACTCCTCCTGAACGGATGGACAACAGGCACAGAGGCAAAAGCCGCAGACGGTGCAGGAGATGACGGTGCAGAGGAGTGGAATCAGGATGATGTCCATTATTCCAATGAGGAGGCCAATCCAGGCCACCCGCTCCCACACCCGCACATCCGCACACAAAATCCCCCCGCCACCGTCACCACCACCATTAATATTCCCTTCCGCATTCACTTCCGCTTCAATAATCGTCCCATTCACGACACACGTATTTTTCTCCTGCCACCGCTCGATTCGCTGGAGATAGAGCGTCGAGCAGACGAGCAACCCGATCCCAAAAAACTACATTCATATAAATATATACAATTTTTACAATACACACAAAACAGATTCCACACAAGTCGATATGCTGGATATACGAAAAGAAAAGAAAATATTCGAGAAGGAATTGACAAGAGTAATTAATTCTAATTTGTAATGTTGAATGTGCACAAGATATGGAAGGATTATGTGATGTACGTTGACATAATTCAAATAATATAATTCCCGCTGGGGAAGTTGGGATTTGTGATTTGTATATAATATGTGGGCTTACGGTGATGTAAGATGCAAAACTTTGGGCGCTCTCCCGGTCTGTAAAAATCCCCATGATGATGATGGATACGATTTGATGTGGACTGTGCACCGCACTTGCGAATTGGCCCTTTTGAAAAGGAAAAGGATGGACGCGACGAGTTAATGAAAATGAGTGACTTTTTGGAATGAGAATGATGATCGTGTGAACTGAACTGAACTGAAGTGTGTGTGATGTTCTCGTTATTGGTGAACTCAGCACAAGACGACAATCCAGCCGGCAGACGAGAGACAACGCACACGGCACAGAGCACAGCCCCAACACAAAACACAAAACGCAAATTTGACTCTCCCGATCCAGCGTTTCAACCCCTCGACGATGATCACTGCATGTATACTTGACTTTATACACACTTTCAAGTATAGCTGCACAACTATATGCAATACATACATGCACAGAACGAAGGAAGGAGGACGAGACAACAACAGAACAGAACACAAGTCGAGTGAGTCCAACCAATAAACCTGTGTGTGTGTGTGCGTGCGTGCGTGTATATGCGTGCATTGCATCTACATTCGCATTTCTATATAAAATATATGTGTATAAAAAGTGGAGATTTTCATGTGACCGAGTCCAAGGCCATCATTTCTCTTTCTCTCTCTCTCTCTTGCCATCTCTCCCTGTGTCTGTAGTCTGTGGTTGCTGCTGCCGCTGCTGTGCAAAGTCTATATATATATATGAAGGAGATGAACTCGACTCCTCACGTGATCCATGTACAATATGTATGTACATACATGCAAGCAGTTGGGCAGGCAGGCAGGCAAAATTTCATTTCCACCCAAACAAACCAGGGGGAGGAATGCATAATGAATAATGAATAAAAGTATTAGTCGTTTATATAATATCTAACAATAAGTACATAAATATTTGTACTGTCGTAGGCACGCATAATATTATAGGGAATATACCTATTACGGATTGACATTTGAATGATATGCATATGTACATCATAGTGGATATATGTGGATTGAATGCATGCATCATGGAGATTCAGATTGCATGGAGATGCATGGAGACCCCCAATTACAAATATCTATGTATATACTTATACTCATGTGTGTAAATTTGAAATGTGAAATGTGAGTATATCTATATACAGTATACATGCATGCATATCTATATTACTTATGTGATGGATATGGATATACCTAAATGACGACAGATAATCCACATTTACACCCCCGACTTTGCCGGCAAATGAATGGATGTGGATGGCAATAAAGTCGGTGTGCTTCTGGTTTGATCTGGCTCTGACTGAATGTGTGTGTGCATGGACCACCACTTTTTTGTGTCGATTCCCTCTAATGCTCAATCCCGCACGTTTCATTTAATTTAATTTAATTCCTCCTATATATTTATATAGTTACTTCTACGTTTGACAATATAGGCTACAAGCTAGAATATGCACTTCAATCTATATGTACAGTGTACAGCCAAATAAGCAGAGTTGAGTTTATCCGAGGTTTAACCCCATTTACATACCCCCAAAAAACCCCCCGGGATAAACCCTTTAAACTGGTTTCAGTGTGGGATAAATGGGGAAAAGTCTGTGCCAAAGTGTCAAGTTCACAATTGACTCTTACCTCCAGCGTACCTATTTTTACATCATATTTGAATGAATATGAATGATGAGTCATTTTTATCAAAGTTAAGATATCTTTCAACAAATCCCAAATGGTAATTCCCTTCTTCCTTTTTTCATTTTCCATGCCCAAAAAGAGGTTTTTTTCGTTCGTTTCACCCAGTTCCCCCAAAAGTCCAAAAAAATATGTTTCGTTTAAACCGGGTATAAAAGTAAAATCAGTTGGTTTAAAGCACGTTTGGTTTGGTGGTAATAATGTGGGAATGGGGCATGGCATCCGCGTCAACCCTGTGTGCAAATACTATATTTATTTATATGAGCACAGGCAGCGAGACAGGGACTACGCAAATCCAAATCCACATAACGCCGTCATTTCATTTCACGAAATCAAGTCAACAATTAAATCTAGAATCTAGTTTCTAGTTTGTGCTACCATATATGTACTAATAATACTAATATTTACTACTACTACTACTAATAATAATAATAATAATGTACATGGATGACATAACTCATAATAGTGTGTACTTATTTATTTATTTATATCCCTTTCATTTTCATTTCTCATAATATTTAATATTTACTATTTATGCCATACGCCATATGCACCATTTATATATAAGTACTCGTAAACGTAAAATACATGGCGTATATTGTATAAGCAGCACCAAACATATATAAATTTACATTTATATTTCCATTGGAATATCCCGAATTAATATCGTCCCGCACGAGAAGCCATTAGAATTTAACGACCAACCAAAACCAAAGTCAGCCACGCAGCACACACAGCCAACATCAAAACAAAACAATGAATGCAAAATGTAATGTAATGTCTTCAAATCCAATTCCAATTCCATTTCAATTTCAATTCCAAAACTGCTGTCGTCAGTCAGTGTGCAAATATATGGGGAAAATATACTTGGCTATGGATTTGAAAGTTGGCGGCAATGGCTGGAAATGGATGGTCCTCTTCCGTCTCCGCCTTCTCCTTCTTCTCATTGGCCAATTTTCTTACTGTTTGACGGCGAGGGTGATGCCGCCTCCCCAAACTGCCAATCCCAAATCCGTCAATCCCCTCAAAACGGAAAAGCCAGCACACCAATCAAGTGAGTTCTCCTCCAATCCTTCGTTCCTTCGTTTAATCAGATAATGTGGCAAATGTGAAAGACAATTGTTGACAACTGACATTCAAATATGTACAAATAAATGCATTGTTGTTCGGTTAACCTATATAACGTTTTTCTATTCCTATATATATTATTTTCCGTGTGTGCATGGAAACGGAAATGGGAAACGGAAATGGAAATGTGCATGGTGTTGGCGGTGTGCAAAAATGATGAGATGTTGGAGCTGTAATCCGTGTTCCCCGGGGAACGCCAACGCCAAGGAAGTATTGAGTGCGGCGGCGAATGGATGTGGATATGGCAGGAACTGGTTGAACGGGATCAGTTGGAAAAACTGCATGCCGAAATGCTGCCAAAAGGGCTGTTTGCCCCTCATCATCCAGCCTTTTTTGTCCAACTGCGTCTGCGGAACAGATTTATGCAATGGCAAGGACCCACCCCACACCTCCACCATCCCACCCCCATCCCCAAGCCTCCACCATCCCACCCCCATCCCCACCACCCCCACCACCCCACCCCAAAATCCCAGCAACTACACCCCGGGCAATCAAGAGTATCAAGACCACGAAAATGGCGAAGGCGACGACGACGAGGACGACAATAAAGAAAACAACTCCAGCGGGGTCAACCAAAAGAAAGACAATGACAATGACGACGAAAATGATGACGATGACGATGAGGAAGACGACAAAAAAGCCATCGCCACCGCCACCGCCGGCAGAGGAGTGTTGGTGCCCCACTTGTCCATTTTGTAAGCCCATGGAGGAGATTTAATGTGAGGTTTATCCCTGCCCGAATTGCACCCTCAAACCCAATCAACGGCCCATCAAGAAACCAACGAGTGCGCGATGTGTCAAGTGTACGGGCGCATGTCAGAACTGCTCCGATAATTCCTACCCCGCTTGCCGTTCCATCCCCCCCATCAAATAATAACACAAACATATAGACAATCCCCCACACACGTATGCACGCGCGTATATTCAAATTCCAACTCCCCTCAAATTATAAGGAGGAAGTTCATCGGTCAAATAAAATTCCCCTCTCCCCCTCCACCCCACGAGTTTTGCTTTCTTTTTATTAAATTAGACAAATATGCACTGGAACTGTCCATTGCGCTAACTGTCCATTGTCCATCACTTGGAAATAATCATTATAATTTGACACTATAATGAAAATGAACCACAATTTTTCCATCGCACATTCCAGTGTTGGTTATTCCACAAAATCTAAAGTGTGTATATACATAGAAAGTTCTTGTGCACAGCTTTGACACGGCTGCTTTGCAACCGTGAAATTTGACAGGGAATAAGGTCAAGAGTTATTTATTGTTGACGTGGGGTCAAATTTGTAATTTACGCATAAGCGAATAGAGGGCAGCGGGCAGCGTCCCAACCGTGAGTCTTCATGATGACAGAACGCCCGAAAACGGAGTTGGCCGGCACGAACCGCCGACTATAATAATGAGTGTCCATTTAAATGGACCAAGAAGATTCCCAAAACTCAGGTCTATCCAAATATTACAAAAACACTTGAAATATCCAACGAAATTTGGTATAGTTTTGGTTCACGGACGACAAAAGTGGTAATTCTCAAAATGGAAAATTTACACATGCAAAGGTTGGCAAAGGTTGGACTTTGGACTTACAAGGAGAGTTGTGAACCCGTTATTTATTCCCTACATTCTACATACATAATAATAATAGTATTATAATAATGAATGAGAAATTGTACTAAAATCCTGAAATTTGTACGAATAAAACGAGCGGGGAAAGACGACAAGGAAATGTATAATGATAATGAAATAAATAAATGTTCTTCTATAATTGTTTGTGGGTTTATATCTAATTTTATAATAAAGAGAATGATTTGAGACTGCTCGACGTGATTTTCCTTGGAATCATTTCAGATTGCTGGAAATCCTGGAGATGAAGCCGACTCACCAAATCCCGAATCTTCAAACTCGATGATGACTTCTGTGGCGGGAAATTGAAGGATTGGGATTGGGGGGGGGGGGGGGGGGGGGGGGTTTCCCCCCCCCCCCCCCCCCCGCCTCTTGAAATAATTGCAAACTCCTTTCGCTCCTCTTGTCCGCAGCGTTCGTTGTTCTGCATGGGTTTGGAGTTGCGCTGAATTAAGTACATATATACATTGCATTGTTGGAAATTGAATAATGAAATGAAATGAACAAAGGAGGAACTGCTGCATGACGAGTCTTTAATTTTTAATTTTGAATGCCATAAACTAATGTTTATATATTTTATTTACCCGGGAGCATCCATATTTAAATGATCGTGGTTCAATTTGGCTCCTTGCACTGTACATTCGTTTCCCAATCTGGGCACGATGGGTGGAATCCGGAGGGACTTGGCCTTGAAAATACATTCAAACTTTCCCGTACTCGCTTTTGGATCCGCCTTCCGATCCAGCACCACTAAATATAAACATGGTGGCATAAAGTTGAACTAAAACATATACATTATGTGAACCGACTCAAAACTCCAACGAACCTTTGATTGTATCCCCGAGGCATTGTGGACAAAGGCGGGCCGTGGTTTTGGTGGAGTGATCCATGCTCGGCCCCCAATTGATCTCAATCAACCATGGCGTCAAGTCCGACGAGATCATGAAATCCGCTCCAAACAACTCAAAACATCCAAAATGAACGTCCAACGTCTCTTGGAATGCGAGCAAAACCCCCAAAATCCCTCGTTTCATTCCCGGATAAATTGAAGTCTCCCACAAATCCCCGCGGCCAAGTGTCCTTCAAAAACATTACGACAACAACGTCAACACTTTTGATTTATTCTCCAACCAACCACACATCGCATATGCTTATATGAAAATGTGAGGATGTGGGGACTTTTTGGGGGTACTTGAGATAGGCCTGGAAGGTATTGCTGTCCCACATGTTATCAGCGGGCAGAGGATTTGGACTCCCATCTCCCGCCATCACCCGCTCATAATTCCGCTGAACAGAATTGTTGCAGAGATGAACGCTCTCGTGGAGATCCTCCAGGCTGAACGGTTTTGTCGAGAAACGAACATAACATTCCCTACACACAAAAAAAAGAGGACAGTGGAATTGTTTAAGGAGTGTTGTTTCCACTATAGAATAAATGGATCCCTCATTATTCGTCATTAAAAATCAAGACTTTATTTGGGGGGGGGGGATTATTATGATTGCAAAGCTGCGGGTACTTGTAAAACCAGACGGTGAGGGGATTCCAATCCGAGACGAGGAACCACTGCCGAATATCAAATTTAGTCCCATGCACCAAAAGAGGGCGCTCAATGTACTTTTGAACGATGAAGCGAGAGCTCTTGGCACTCGCCCCCTTCAAAATAGCTAGAATCGGCTCCAGTTTGTTCGTGACGAAAATCCCGCGACCACGTGAGGAATTTCCGGGCTTACAAATCCAAATGTTTTTCATGCCATCTATTAAGAATTGTGGGCAGAATGGCGCCACGCTCTCCAGCACTCTCGCAGCCGCCTTGTATTTTGCCTATGTGCGCGATACCCAAAATTAATTAGATAATTAAACAAGTCATAATTAATTTGGGATAGATTTGGCTGCTGGAAATGTGGTTAAAAGATTTAATGAGGCGGGCGAGAGGGGGACCTTGGCGATGGCGTAATTGGGACCGGATGTCCGGACACTCAAGCAGTCGGATAGAAATAAGTCCCAGTCGTCCGCTGTTTCCGAATCCGACTTGTCCAGGCTGAACGTGAGTGAAGGAGTTGTTGTTCCGTTGCTGTTCCTCTTGCTATTGCTATTGCTATTGCTATTTATGTCCAAATCCTCGTGATTCCTTGTCCGAACGTACTCCGACACTGTCCGAATGGCAAATTCCACGGACGATGCCAAGGAAGTACCCGAAATGTTTTTGACGCGGGAACTGGTGGAACTGAATCGGGGTTTAATCTCCTCATCTTTCACCGCCCCCACGATCCATTTGAGAAGACCAATGGCGGCCGTGAGATGGAAATCCTGGATGAACGTCGTCTTTTCTTCCTCTTCAAAGAGTCGGTATGAGCGGGGACAATGAGTCTCCGCCACTCCAGATTCCGTATACCAGTGCATCCGCTGGATCGTCGTGATCAAATACACCTATAGGTCCAAAAAACAACACGCAGCACATTTCCTCATCAAATCAAAATATTCAACATTCAGTTTCAAATCCAAGCATCATCAGATGAGCGCGATTTGAAATCGCTCAAAACGGTAAACGGCATTTCAGATTTCGCTGAACTACCAAAAATGTGTGATGATAAAAAAAAACAAAAAATGGGAGACCAAATTTAATGGAACACACCTTGACGCCAAAAAAGGATCGCGGATGTCTGTTCACGATTTGATCCTTTCTCAGATTTTTCCAAGTCACGGCGCTCAGATTGCAAATCCAAAAGAGATCCGGCTGACGATCTTTCAGCACTCGCATCGTCCACGCCTCCAAATTGGACACCATTTGTGGATTATCTGAAATACAAGGAATACAAGGAGCGCGCAATTATTTTCCCGTTGGTTATACATTTGTATTTCAATTTTGAAAAAAAGGGAAAAAAACGGCATCAAAACCATACGAGAAAGTGACGTGACGTGACGCTAAACTGACCTGTGGACAAGTTAAAAGTGGACTGAATGACGGAGCTTGCAGAGTTGGGCATCGAAATTTTCTCCACCCATCCGCGCTCCACCAGTGCGGATCGGACGGCGGTGAATCGGCCACCCAAAAAGACGAATATTTTGTGCTCCTTTAATGAGAAAATACAATAATTAAATGTATTATGCAATTGTCAAGCTTCCCGCGTGTGTCCTAATTTAAAATTGTGATTAAATGGACAATTATATTATATATGTATAGGGCAGGCTATGTACCCGAATAGCTTTCTCCACGAGTTCCCTACCGGCACGGGGAATCGAACCGTAGTCCACATTTGTTGTTGTTGTTCCTCCCACTTTAGATTTTGAGTTTTTGAACACGGATTGCTCCGAGCTCTCACTTGCCGCGTTCGAGGATGATGGCCAATCACGTGGGATCCCGCTCAGATTCAAATTCTTGTGGTTTCGTTGAGTAGTAGTGCTGGTTGAAGTTATTGGGATGATCGGTGTTGGAATTGAATTCGGATTATTCGGTTTCTTAGGCCCCGCCGCCGCCAGCATGGGTTTTGATTTGGAAGCATCCGGCGAGCGATGATTCGATGAATTATTGGAGATTTTCCGAGTGAGATTAGATTTGACACTGTTTTTGCTCGGACTATTCATTGTCAGTTTCGGAATATTTGGAATTTTGGGGATTTTGGGATGAGGTGCCATGAAACTACTCCCGCTTTTCCTTGCACCAATTTGGGGGTGGGCTGATGGGAAATTGGGGGAGAGCTCCTGGAGGACTTTCCCATTTGCAACACTCTGCTGAGCTTTGCTTGGAGCCACATTCGGATTATGATTTGTGGCGGGTTTTTTTGTCCATTTTACGGGTGGTTTCAACGTTGAGGCAGTTGCATTTGGATTTGAATTCGGTGCTGGTTTTGATGGACGGGATGATTTATTCACGGAATTTGAAGGCTGGAGTTTGGGTTTAATATTCGGTGGGAACGGCTCCAGCGGCTTCTTTGGGCTTTGAGCTGTGGCCATCATCCTTGACCTGGACCTTGTCGTCACATTTGAAACTGGCGGATTTTCCTTTGTCTGATGAACGGCGCTAGGATTTGAATTTGAAGAAGGTGCGGAAGGATTTTGGGATACTCCATCATTTGGACTCACCATTTAAACCAAAATAAATCTAACCTATAAATTTATATATAGAAATGTCCGGGCTTATCAATTTTTTGTGAATCAGGGTGCAGGATTTTGGTATACTTTAACAGGAATTTAAATACAATTATTTAGATACAAATTAAATACCGCAAAAAAATCAAATCATTTCAAATTCCAAATTCCAATTTAAATTCTTGGGCATCAGAAACGCGGAGAAACACAATCCGCTTTTGTTGACAATTCAAAAATGCAAAAACTTTTGATGATTTATTTCCATGGCAACTATTATATGGAAAAATAATAAAATAAAATACAAAGTCATGTTGTATGTAAATTTCAATGATCTCTCTCACCAATTTCTGCACGGTTGAACGATGTGTAATTGCGGAAAGAGAACCGCCAAATCAATATTACGCGGGAAAATTAGATTGTTTCAAACCTTTCAAACCATTTCATTTTGCTCATGCTTATTTTGAGGGTGTGGTCACAGCACGTGATGGGGCAGGCGAGGAATTTTAAAGAACGGGAGGAGAAACAAAAGATGGAACTCAGCTCCAGGGTTTCCGTATGAGACCGACTTTTCACATGATAAAATCTATAGGTTAGGAAATTTTGATAAAATATTACGAAAATCTCTGATTTTTTCATTTCATTTTATTCTGTTTTTCCTTGGAAATGTTGAACGTCCGGATTGGCCAGACGTCCAGATTGGCCCCCTCACACATCCAGGTACGCCCAGCAAAACCCTTTTCCCCGAACCCCCCCTCCCCAGGAATCTGCGAGGCTCACAAAACTCCGGACCCCTACCCCCTAAAAAAAAAACTCTTTTCACGAACGCGCCACAAAACGCCGAATTCGGGGTTTAGAATTTTGATTTATTTGATTTTGACATTGGTTTCGGATTCCTCCAGATTTTGTACACAAGAATCGGCAGAGACAAAAAACAGTTTGAAAGCACAGGTCAAAAACTCCGAAAAACACGGAATTCGGAGTTTTCCATTCGGATTTCTTAAAGTTTGACTTTGGATTCGGATTCCTCTTGATTTGTTACCCCAGAATCGTTTATAAGAACAAAAATTACTAGTAAAACAGATCAAAAACCCCGAAAAAACCGGATAAAACCGAAACGGGTATTTTGACTATGCCCATCTCCGAACTCATCCGAATTATAAGCAATACAATTCCAATAAAAAAGACCCCTATAGTCAAAATCGTGGTCGGTTCGAGAGTTATCGTCGAACAGACAGACGGACGGACAAACGGACATGTACCATTTCATTATATAATATATAACCAAAGCTAAAAACTATGTCCGTATATATTAGTTCCTCCAATTATCGATGATTTCAGATATCGATGCATAACGATATCGATGATGGCCATATCGATCGATACGATAATCGATATATCGTTATCGATGGCAAAAATGCCGCTTTATCCAGTGAGAAACTTGCTAATTGAAATCATCGCGCTTGAGACAAATTGAAAAAAACCATCAATTGTCTTTATATGAGAGCGCTCAAATCGAAATGATTTTTTCCCCACGAAAAATATCTAGAATTAAATTTTATGCAGATGGAGGTGGAAAAGTTTGAAATTTTTTTCCAAAAAATCCCATTATATCTAGTGTGTATTTTCGATAATCGATGACGATATCATTCCCAAAGATCGACAATATCGATATCGACAAAAAAGCCATATATCGACAATATCGAAATGGATAATTTATCGACATGGAGGCACTAGCAAGTATACACGCACAATACGTACGTAATACCGTTGGACAGTAAGTTCTCTCTCCTTATATATTGTTGCTGAATCTTTAGCAATTGGTCACTTGACATTTGGTCACTCGACAATTGGTCACTTTGACAATTGGTCACTCGACAATTGGTCACTTTGACAATTGGTCACTCGACAATTGGTCACTTTGACAATTGGTCACAAGAGCAATTCTTCACAAGACAATTCGTCACAATGACGAATTATCGTATTGTCATAAATTGGTTACAAATACAAAATTATTACAATAATTTCCCGATTAAGATATCCATATAGCCGTAATGATTACATCGTAATACAATAGTGGATTTTTGCTCTGTCCTTGCTCACTGTGTAATTTAATTCTGCTTTTGCACGACTGTAATTAAGGAATTAATTACGTTGCTTGTCATCCATTTACTAAAATGATCATCATCGTATTTTTATACGTAAAATGTATATTTAACACTTTACATCAACATATTTTGCAATGTCAGGCTACAATAAAATTATGCATAGTATATCGTCCATTTAGTTCTGAATCGTACTATAATCATTTTTCACGGATTCTGAATCGTACTAAAATCATAATTCCTTAATTCTGAATCGTACTAAAATCATGACAATTTCCTGGTTTAAAAACGTCTTAATATAAAAATGCACCAAGAGGCAAAGGTTTTATGAAAGATCTACAAAATATTACTATATTTAAATTTAATGCGTATAGTTTTTGCAATTCAACTTTTTAAAGAAAACGAAACGGACAATCAAATAAGGTTTGTTACATAACCCATAATACAAGTTTTAATTGACATAACGAGAGATTGTATAACATTTATTAAATAACGTTTATTAATTTTACACACATACTGCAACAACTTTATAATACAACTTTAACAACTACAAATCACGAATAAGAACACGCGGATATGGCATTAAAAACTACATAGCGAATTTTTTATACATGGGGTAATATACATTATCAAAAAAACAATGAAATTCTTTAGGGATGTTTTTTTTCAAATCTTGCAAATCATTCCATTTACTTGCAGAAATTTTGATAGAACTTTCATCGTCTTGACTGTCTTCATATATGAAGTTGTCGATGGAATAACCAGTCAGATGCGTATTTTCACTTTTTTCAGATTCTTATGTAGAAACACATGGCCTATTTTATAGCACAAGTTAGAAATTTTAAAAATAATTGCAAATATTTAATTTTAATTAACTTTTAATTAACGAGATTTCACGAAAAATGAGTGGCCAAAGTTTAACTAGCGTTGCTCAAATTGCCGCTAGAGGACTGTGGAATCATAGCAATATTTTTGGTATGTACATATATAATGTATAACGTGTACATTAAATACATGATGAAACATGATAATGGTTTATAATGTTGATGATTGAATGAAACGATAATTTGTAATTAATGATAATTAATGATAATTTAGTTGATTGACCATGTGATGAGTAAGTAATCTATTAAGGAATTTTTTGGAAAATGCAATTGATAAGAGTAACGCTGAATTTAAAAAAAAAAATTGAGCGTTACTCTCTTTAGCATTTACATTTTGCAAAGAAATTCCTCAATAATTAATTTACACTCATCACATGGACAATCAATTATCATTATTATCATTAATTAAAAATTATATTTCCATTCAATCATCAACATTAAACCATTATCATTGAATCATCATTCATGTATTATGTATGTATGTACACGTTATACATACATTATATGTACATACCAAAAATATTGTTTCCGATCGATTTCCACGTTTCACTCCTCACTGAGACTCCAACACGATGTTTTGAATGATGAAAAAATATTAATTGTAATTAAATATAACTGAACTATTTTTTTCACGGACTTTGGATTTTTCATAAAAGTCTGTACGTATTCACTACATACAATCAAGTCACTCAAACGAGCACCACACACACTATAAAGTTTCCTCCCTACACAGATGACAATTAATTGATATAATAATAAATACCAAAATTAAAACAACAATGAAACTTCAATTATTTAATTGATAAAAGAGAGATGCCGATGAAAGAATTTCTTCCCTCACGCTTTTTATAATGGGAGTTAGTATACGCCATAGCTTATCTATGTATTCTATAAGCTATGTATACGCCAAGATTTCAAGGAAATCGCAATGAAATGAATTTTACTCGACGCGTGTCGCTGTTAAATTGTGCTCGACATTGAAACTAAAATATCTCGATGTCTAGATACGGACATCCGGCTGGTTTTCTTATTCACTTCTACATATTGTCCATATGACTTCTATTTACATATATAGTGCAATAAATGGAATATGTAGTAATAATAATAATAATATATTAATATATATATATGTATATATATATACTATATACTATATATAGTAATGTACTATATATTGTATAGTCGTTGGGCTAAACGCTGAAGTATATGTGCAAGACTAAAAATATATAAAAAGTAGTGTTTTCCTATAATATATCGTATATCGAATAATATCGTACTGTAGTATAATCAATCTTTTATTTCACAGCACCGTATCAATTTGTAATTTTCAGCAATAGTATTAAAGTGAATTTAAATGTATATATACTGTAGTATAATATATGTGTGCACACAGAGAAATTATAAAGCAGTGGTTATATGCGACATAAATATATTATTATTGATAGTATATTCACATCATTTCACACATGAATCAAGATTTACTAAGAATATATACAACACCACATTTTTAATATAATATACCTAAATATATATCTCCAGTATACGCGTATTAGACTGTGTATAAACCATGGAAATGTGTATATTGTCTACGCATATAACTTACACGTATATTGTACAAATGACTTCTATTTACATATATAGTTCAATAAATGGAATAATAATAATTACATATATATATATATTCTTATGAATTCGTAATAGCACATTTTTGGTTCAAGTGAAATCTCTTACTTGAACCCAAGGATGAGCTATTATAAATGCTGTCAATTTAGAATAGCACATCCTTTGGTTTAAGTAAAGCAAATCATGCCAATTCAGAATAGGGCATCCTTGGAATCAAGTAAAGGAAATCATGTCAATTTGGAATAGAGCATCCTTGGGATCAAGTTTGAACGCAATGCTGTAGATTCAGAATTCCACATCCGTGGGATTCCTGTAATGGAATCATTTGGATTTCTGAACAGAGGAATCCAAGGGATTACGGCTGGTGCATGCATGTAAAAGTACTGGTTGGAGATCCGATTTTCTGGCTTTAGGATTACAGACAAAATGCACAATTAGGATTCCGTTTTTCTAACAGTGTAAAAGCCCCGTCGCTTTCAGCCTGATTACACAATTAAAATCATTCATGGGCAACACAATAATATTCAAAACCTGCCAAAAATTCAATTCCCTGCCGGCTTCTTTTATTCCAAATTACCTGCCAGGGAATTTCATATTTTAAATATTTAACAACCATTGACTTTGGTCCTTCATGGTCTCCGGGTATAGAAAATGAGGAATCCGAAATCAGAATGAAGTTCAAAAATCCGAGTTCTAACTCTCCGAATTGGGTAAGGTTTTTTTTGTTAACGTTTTTCAGTGCAAATTGTTTGTACTTTCCTTCTTTGAATATTTTGATTCGACTTTTTATGAGTTTGTGTGACTTGTGGTTTTTGTGAATAAATATAGTGAATTTCCTGGCAACGACCGTCTGGGACAATGCAAAACCGTTCATTGGCGATTTGGCGAGTCGTGTGACTATATATTTTCGGGACGATTCAAGAGCGGTGGAAAGTGGCCCTTCTCAGAAACATATATCCCAGCTCAAGCTTTACCCGCTTGACTCAGCGGCTCTTTGAAACACAGCCATTCAAATCTATATATATGGCTAACTCCTCCATTTCCAATTTCCATCAATAGTGTTTTCACACTGTAATTCCTGTAAGTACACACACCAATTGAATTACTAAAGTGAAGCATTTCACATCATTTAAATGTAAAACAAAACCGATGAGAATCCTGCAGTTACAATTTATTTGCAAAACAAAAATGAAAATGAATCTAAATCCCAACAAAAGCATTCAGTCCAGATTACAGCAGCAATTTATAGTAGGTACATATTAATTTCATCACAGCAAGTAATTCCGTTGGACATCACAAACAAATGATGCAAATATCGTCGGGGAGCAGGAATTCATAATTCAACAGAATTGACGAAATGTTCATTCATTTCCATCGTTTTATCTTCGACCAAAAAGGAAATTCACAGTGCGGCGGCGGAACGATTTTTGGCGAAGATGAGACACAAAATAATCTGAAATAATCCACTCAGTCCTTTTCAGCTATAACCCACCAACGAGCTTTGTTGCATTTGGCATTTTAACATAATGCAAAATCACGTTGTGAAAATGAACGTGATGAGATTCGCTAATCTCTTCATGCGACAAGCGATTGCGGAAGAGCGAGCGGACAAGGAATTAACATGGAGCACCATAAGCAACAATGTATTTCCCGTTCGTATATATAAGTCTCTCCACTGTGACTTTCTTTCCCAACGGATTTCACCCAATTTTTGCAAGCCCATGTGCAAAACACGTCCATGTTGACAAATCCTCGAATTTTTGAACATTTGAACATTTGCGTCATTAACCAGTCCATTTTCAGCAGAGAATAGTTTAACATGTTAACTACGTATAAGTGCCTTGTACGTAGCCCTTTTCACTTGTACGTAGCCCTCGCGACTTGTACATAGTACTTTGCCCTTTTGAAAAA